>JAOSBK010028225.1:0-11941 GCA_027568895.1 Erythroxylum shatona | reverse complement strand
ATCGATGATGGTCACTCACTGAGTTCGCAAAACTCACCCAAAATTTGCAAATATTTTTCAGGACTCAGAAGAATACCTCGTTAGGCCAACGGGAGTATACCTACAACATTCAAGTGAAGGATAAAGGTGGGGATCAGTTCGCGTTTGCATTAGTGTTTTCTTATTTCGGTATAAAATTGTGTATTATGAACTTTTGTACAAATAATTATGTCATTTGTAAAGTCAAGCTGATTTAAGTGCTTTGTATTTGTGAAAGGGCCCAAGTGGCCATTGAAATCATTATTGACTGTATGTGATGTTTGGCTTCCGCATAGTCTGTTTGTGATTTCAAAAAAAAAATTATACTGACTTTTAAATGATTGAGTGCATTAGCACACCACCCTCGCGGGGTACGGACTCAGATATCGCCATCGATATCGGGTTCCGGCCTTGCGGGAGTGGGGTGCTACATGCTTAAACATCTGTTACCCAATCTAACTTATCAATATCTTCAAAACACTATCTCACCCAGTTAATTCACCATGTGGCTGAATATGTAATGATATTACTATTAACTTTTTCTATTTGAATTTTCATAATAATAACCTTAAAATTTCGGCTTATTTAGACCATAACCATAATCAAACTTCAACAACTCACACCAACAATCACATTTCCTCTTAAGGCTGAATTGCTCTCATCACACACACACACACACACTTTTCATTTTCCTTATATGTAATGATTTCATTTTCTTTCCAATTTTTCAACGCAATTCACTTAAGATCCTTGCCAAGCATCATCCACATACATCAAACTATAAATGACAACTTTTCTCCAACAATTTGTCTAGCTTGGCCAAATTGATACATATTAGTTACCCTTCCATTTTCTTAACGTACCACATCATAAGTACATGTTTTAAAACCTATAACATTATTTAATTCACATAATATCATCCTTAACCATTTATCCATAAAAATCGTCAAACTAACATAAACTTCACCTACTCCAAATTCATCATCTAAGCCACCAATCAATTTCATTTTTATTTTCAACAAACTAATTAGCTTCCTCGTATATGAATTGAAGACCAAATACATAAAATGAAATCAAACTAATTTTTAATCACAAAACCCTATCCTTGCCCAATTCTTTCAAGCTTGATCTCTTTGTTTACTTTCTTGCTTTCAACTATTAAATGCTTCCAAGTTTATTATCTACTTCATGACAAGTCAAAAACCACCATTGATTATAAATAAATCCATCCCACTCAAAAACCTACAAAATTAGTAACTTCAGCTAGAAAAACTTACCGCTTTTTCTTTCAATCTTTTGTGTAATTGATAGGCACTCAGAGTTGATCAAAATTTTCCAAATCACACTAAAAATCCATTAAAGACCAGCTACACTCTTCTTTCTCTTCTCCTTGGTCGAATTTCACCTTAGCTTCTCTTCTTTTCATTTTCACAGATAACACACCAAAAGAAGCAATTCATGACTAACTTTTGTTTTTATACTCTCCACTAATGCCCTAAACATTCCATACTTATGCCATGAACCCCCTAACTCTAATAAACAAATATTATCTCATTTAGTGGATTACCTATATCATTTTCTCATTCGTCATCTCTAATGACTCATCACCATGTAATTGTTGACTCTTAACACTTTATAAATTCTCTAATTGGTCATTAAATATGATTCATTAATCCACTAATACCATTTTATACAAAAGACTAAATTGTCCTTTAATGAATTTAATTCACCAACTAATTGAATTAAATTTTAAAAAATATTCTATACTCGTCTTATCACTAAATTGAACATGAAATACTCTAGTTAGGGTCAATACTTATTGATAGGATGCTTTAAAAAAACTCGAATGAGTTTAAAATCATCATTACCCATTACTCTCCAAAAAAGGCATTTTAATCCTAAACTTTTGGATCTCCTGAAATCTATCCGATCCAGCTCATTTTCGATTCGTTTCAGTATCTTTAGACTCTAATACTTATTTTGGATATTTTCATTTTTTTAGCGTTGAGTCCCTAAAAATCACTATTTAAGCAAAACTACTATTCACCAAATATACTATTCATCCGCAAATACTATTCACCAAAATAAAATTTTATATTAAAATGAAAGGAAAAGTTTGGGGTTTCAAAATCATTCCTCCTTATAAAAATTTTGTCCTCGAAATTTAACTAAACATACCTGTTTAAAATAAGTTGAGATGCAATGTATGCATCTGCTGCTTAGGCTCACATGTAGCTTCCTTAACTGTGTTATTTCTCTATAGTATCTTAACCAAAGGGATGATCTTATTATGCAAAGCTTGTTCTCTGTGGTCAAGGATTTGTACTAATTCCTCCTTGAAAGTCAAATCTTCCTTTAAGTTCACCAATTGTTCTGTGATTATGTGTGAAGGGTCTACTAGGTACTTACGAAGCATAGATAAATGGAAGACATTGTGAATCCTCGCGAGCTCATGCCACTGACCCAATTCATTTTGTGACCTCATACGGTCCCATGTAACACGGACTTAGCTTATTGCATTTCCCAAACCTAGGTACACTTTTCCAACGGAAAATTTTGAGAAATACATTATCTCTAATTTCAAATTCAAGATCGCTATGACAATTATCTGTATAGCTTTTCTGTCTATCCTAGACTATCTTTAATTTGTCCAGAATAACTTGAATTTTATCTATTATCACCTATACAAGTTTGGGACCTATCAGTTTTCTCTCACCTACCTCATCGCAACATATTGGAGTTCTGCATTTTCTTCCATAAGTGCCTCATAAGGGGTTATGCTATTGCTGGCCTAATAACTATTATTGTATGTGAACTCTATTAATGGTAGGTGCATGTCCTAACTCCCTCTAAACTCTATAACACAGGTCGTAAGCATATCCTCAAGTTTCTGGATAGTCCTCTTTAACTGTCCATCTATTTGGGGTTAAAAGGAAGTGCTAAACTTTAAGCGAATACCTAAGGCTTTCTATAAGCTGGGCCAAAATCTCGATGTAAACCTAGGGTTATGATTTGAGAAAATAGAAATTGGCGTACCTTAAAATCTCATTATCTCATTCACATAAATCTAGGCTAACCTATTTAAGAGATAATCATTATTAATTAAAAGGAAATGTGTGGATTTTGTTAACCTGTCCACTATTACCCATATAGCATCGTGCCCCCTCTGACACCGTGGAAATCCTATTATGAAGTCCATAGGAATCATCTCCCACTTCCATTCTGGGACAGGGAGGGGTTGTATTAATCCCGTAGGCTTCTAATGTTTTACTTTTACCTATTGATAGGTTAGACACTTAAAAACTAACTATACTATTTCCTTCTTCATCCCTCTCCACCAATAGTGTTCTTTAAGAGTGTGGTACATTTTCATGCTACCTAGATGCATAACATAAACTGAGGATTGAGCTTCCTCTAAGATCTCTTTCTTTAAGTCTCCTATATTCAGTAAACATAATTGTTTTCCCCTTATCAGTGTACCATCTTCCTTGATTGTAAGATCCATTCTCTACCCAATCTCAACTTCGGTCTTTAACTTCTTCAACTTTGGATCTTGTTTCTGTCCCTCTCTATTACCAAAATTGGGCAAACATGAAAGGTAGCAATTAATGCCCCTAAATTTCCTATATCCAATCTCACTCCTAAAGACCTCATTTCCACTAGAAGTGGAAGATATATTATCTTCATTTATGCTATCGACTGGTAGGTCTCCTAGTTAAGGCATCAGTCACTACATTAGCTTTCTAGGGTGACACTCTATCATACAATCCTAATTTTTATTAACTCCAACCACATTCTCTACCTCATGTTTAGTTCCTTCTGATTGAACAAATATTGTAGACTCTTATGATCCATGAAAATCCTACAGGGAACACAATACAATTAATGCTTCCAAATTCTTAATCTAAAAACTACTGTTGCTAACTCTAAATCATGGTTAGGGTAGTTCTGCTCATGTTTCTTCAATTACCTAGAAGTATGGAATGCAACCTTATCATTCTACATGAGAATAGACAATAACCCCTATCTCGAGGCATCACTATACACTACAAATCTATTAGTCCCATCGGTAATGTGAGTACAAAAGCTATTGTCAGTCTTTCTTTCAATTCATCAAAATTTTGTTGACAAGAAACTATCCACTCAAACTTCTCCTCTTTTCGCGTCAACTCGATCAGTGAGGTTCCTATTCTAGAAAATCCTTCAAGAAATTTCCTATAGCTCCTAATTTTCATCACAGTGATGGGAGGTCTCCAGTTAGTAACAGTCTCAATCTTTTGGGGATCCATACTAAGTCCCTCAACTGAGATGACATGATCCAAGAAAGCAACCTTGTCTAGCCAAAACTAGCACTTACTGAACTTAGTGTATAACCGGTGCTCTCATAAAGTCTGTAACACTATTCGAATGTGTTTTGCATGCCCCTCATAACTGCCTGATTACACCAACATGTCATCAATAAAAATGATCACAAACTTATCTAGATCCTCTTGAAACACCCTATTCATCAAATCCATAAAAGCAGTTGGAGCATTCGTT
The DNA here is from genome assembly GCA_027568895.1 of Erythroxylum shatona. Classification (NCBI taxonomy): domain Eukaryota; kingdom Viridiplantae; phylum Streptophyta; class Magnoliopsida; order Malpighiales; family Erythroxylaceae; genus Erythroxylum; species Erythroxylum shatona. The sequence continues at coordinate 7,384 of JAOSBK010028225.1, read as the reverse complement.
AATCCAAAGGGCATAACTAAGAATTTATAATCTCGTACCTAGTCCTAAAGACAGTTTCAAAATATCCTCACTGTCGACTTTCAACTAATAATAACTTAATCTAAGATCAATCTTCGAATACACCTTGAATCCTTGTAGCTGATTGAATAAATTATTAATCATCAGGAGCAGATATTAGTTGCAAACTATCACTCTGTTTAGTTTCCTGTAGTCGATATATGACCTTAAACTCCCATCTTTCTTTTAACAAATAAGACTGGAGCCCCCCATAGAGAAGTGATGGGTCTCATTATTATCTAAAAACTCCTCCATTTACACTTTCAATTCCTTAAACTCTGTTGGAGCCATTATGTATGGAGTAATTTAAATTGGTTGGGTTTTTGGAGTTAAATCTATCTCAAACTCTATTACCCTATCTAGGGTAATCTTAGAAGATTCTCCATAAACATGTCGAGGAACTCTCTGACCACCGGAATATCCACTAATTGAACCTTATCATTACCTTGTTCAATCATGTAAGCTAGATATCTTTGGCATCCTTTACGAAGCATTTTACTAGCTACTGTACGTCATTATCTAATGGTAAGAACTTTCCGCATCCCACGAAATGTCACCTCTGGTTTTCCTATTTAACTTAACCTAACCCTCTTTTTATAACAATCCACTTCATCGCAATATGTGAATAACCAATCCATTGTGAGAATAACATTAAAATCCAAAATATCTAATGTAATCATACTTGCCAACATCTAATAACTGAGGCTTAAAATTCAATTTTGCAGAAAACTTATAAACATAAAAGAATGTGTAGCACCGGGATCTACTAAAGAAATGCATCTTGATCAAAGAAATCATGCTGGTGATTGCATCTGGTGTAACATCAGCCTCCTACTGGGTGATCATGAAAACTCAGGCCTATGCACTAGGTCTACCTACTTGTCTTATAGGGGCTGCTCCCTTCCCCTTAAACCTCCACTGGATGCAGTAAAACTTGACCCTCTAGTCTAAAAACCCCAACTGCCCTGGCTGTAACCCACTTTAGCTTATGGAGGTGCCGAAGATCCAGCCACTAACCTCTCTGCTATGACTAATTATAGATAATCTCTAATAAAGTTGCCCTCCTGGCCATAGTGGAAATAACCCGATTTTCATCTGATATTACCTAAATGTCTTTTTTAGTAAATAGTACACTCTAGCACTAGGGTCCTAGTGTTGCGAGAGTTTTTTAGCCTAGTGGGGGACTTATAGGATCTATGGCTGGATGATCCTCCTCTACTAAACCTCCTACCACTTGTCCATCTTGATTTATTTTCTTTGCTGGACCTCGGGATGAACTACCTGGTATGTTATGCTTTTGTTCTGATCTTAAACTTTAAGTGTTTGCTGTCGTGTTTCTCTTTATTTTTATTACAGCTTCAACTAATTATTGTAGTGTGTCTATGAAGCCAAAGATAGATGGATCCGTAATCTGGGACTCAAGCCTGCAACAAACATCTTGCACTTTTACTCTTCACTATCAGCAATAAATGGAACATTTATGACAAGTTTAAAACATTTTATCTTATAATTCGTCACTGACATTGAGCTCTACTCTAAAAGAAAAAATTCCTCTACTTAGCATCCTTATAACTCTATGGGTAGAACCTATTGATGAACTCTCCTTGAATCTCTACCCATGACACCCCATCCGGATGTTGTCTCTCAATGGCCTTTCACTAATCCTTCACCTTGTGGAAAATACAACTCTTTACTCATTCATGCATCCCACAAATCTATATATTTTCATAACCCAGTCTAACCATGTGAGTGCACTCTCGGGATCTCCACTCTCGTTAAATTCTTTGTTCCCGATTTACAAATTCGGTTGAACAAACATCTCAAAGCTTCCACATTTTCACATGGCTACCACATCACCGTGTCGAGTATTTGAGCCATCTATTCAACATTGAAGTTTACATTAGCCAATTGTGTCGACCTTGACAATTTGGAATTTGGCTAGTTCATTAAGGCACTCACTAAGCCTAGTATGTGGTCATCCTCCCATGCTGGAGTTATCTCAGGTGTAGAAGCAATTGGAATGGCTTTCCTGGAACGTCTACAACCTTGTCTGTGCATCGTGTTCTGGAATCACTTGCATGTAAATCATAATATTTTATTAGCCAATTCACTTATAAAAGAACGTAAAACATTTTGTAAATTCATTAAACAAAAAGGAGGCAACCTATTTTAAAATTGAGCTATGATACCAATCCTGATACGCCCTTCTCCTAAAACGACTAAGTGGTCTGTCTAACACCCCCATGGTGGTCCTCTAGTAGAAGTCTAATCTAACTGAAAATTTCTTGTGGAGCTAAGCCTATTACCCTTTTAACGAAAAGCCTTAATTCAATATTAATAAATATAAACAATGGAGTTTTTTTAATCAATTTATTAAAAATTTTGATAGCATAACGATTGCATTTTTTATATTTTCAAATTTTCCAAAGCCCCTAAAAATGTTCAAACACTTCTATATTCCACTACTAATTTTGGATTTCAAGTCCACTCACAATCAACCTCAAACAATTAAATCATTTAATTTTAAAAAGGCTAAAACATATTCATGCATTTAATTTTAAAAAATTATATACATGCATTTTTATACAAAAATACATTCAAAACATATTCATAGATATGCAATAGTTCCCAAAAAGTATTTATAAGGAAAAAATGCCTACTCAATTGCACGTGACGAAGCTAACTACTCGTGAGGTTTTATTCTAAACCTTGAAAGTGCACCTGGGAGATTTTCTTTTAAAAAAACATAAAATAGAGTACGAGCTAAACGAGTTCAGTGAGTGTTAGATTTTCTATTCAAATCATATTTACAATTTCAACCTCCCTAAAACAAATTCATTTCATTTTGTATAATACAATACCAATATAAAACATATATGCTTCCTAAAATCAAATTAAAATAACTTTTAAAATAAATAATGGTGACATTATTATTTTCATAAATTTTCTTATACAATATAGCCCCCCACTAATTTCTTTACCATACGGTTCCTTAGGCATCCAGTTACGAAACTAGTTATGTATCGCTTATCTATAACTAATTAATCACTAGTTGCAGAGTTAGTTCTATATCGCTTGCCTATAGTAGGTTAACTGCTATAAACTAGTATTTATAGAGTTAGTTCTACATTGCTTACTCATAACAATTTTGGCTATCACTATATATACCCAATACGTGCAGAGGGACTCACTAGACTACTGACAGACATAATACCACCCATTGTTAGTAACTGACACCCCCCAAACACTACCATGCATTTGTTTAGGGTACTCTGATCGATAAATCTATAATACCATCAAGGCGTACTATAGGCTAAAAATTTATTTTTCTTAATAACTGAACTTTTGGAATAGAATTTAAACCACTTAGTAAATAAAAAGCAACTCATACATTTACAACTCATATTATTTTTGAAATCAATTGTGACAGGATTTAAAAATACTAATAAAATTCATAATAATACAATTTATGCATAATTTGAAATCACTTGTCATTAATTCTTTTGCAAAAACTTGATTCATATAAAACAATTAAAATACAATCACGGTTTTGCAATTTTTTCGCCAAACAAACTTATGCAATCTGTGTCTCTCCTTTACCTACAAAACTTGCATTTTACTTAGGCATTTATTTTCAAATTCAGAGATAAGGCATTAAAACTATATTTTCGGTTTAACCAAATTCAAGATTAGTGTTTAATAATACATACGGTAATCGTATTTCTACTTTAACTTTTATAAGCTAATATATTGTTCTCTATTTCAAAATCTAACTTCGAAAATTACTTAAATACCATCTTTTACCCATTCTAACTTATCAAAGTCTTCAAAATACTATCTAACCCGTTTAATTCACCATATGGACGAATATGTAATGCTATTAATGCTAACTTTTTCCATTTGATTTTTCACAATATCAACCTTAAAATTTCAGCTTATTTACACCATAACCATAATCAAACTTCAATAACTCACAATAACAATTGCATTTCCTCTTAAGGTTGAATTGCCCTCACCACACACACACACACACACACACACACATTATCATTTCATTTTCTTTCCAATTTTTTAATGCAATTTACTTAAGATCCATGCCAAGAATCATCCAAATACATCAAACTAAAAATTACAATTTTTTTCTAACAATTTTCTAGCTTGGCCAAATTGATACGAGTCAATTATCCTTCCATTTTCTTAACATATCACAAATACATGTTTTAAAACCTATAACATTATTCAATTCACATAATTGTTGGCGTGAGCTATTAATAGAAGATTCTACGGAGAGATCATAGGATTATTTTCTTGTGTGAAATATTAGCTTAATAGCCTAAATTTGTGTATAGTAGTCAATAGCTTTCCATAATAGATTTCTTGTATATGTTATATAAGCATTCTCTTGTGTCTTGGAAATAAATTAAAAAAACACTTTTGTGACTTGGTATCAGAGAATAGATCCCTGAACCTATGTTTTCTGAAAAAGACAAGAGAGATTGAGAGCAATGGGAGATAATACTCCCTTAATAGAGAACTCTCGAGGAGAGAATTCAATGCTTATAGACCTAACATCTAAGATATCAAAGATGTTGAACCAAACACCACCAACTTATGAATCAATTGTTGGACAACTGGCGTCAAGCTAGATGACACCAATTATGGACTTTGGTCCTAAGTTGTCGAGATGTATAGCTCGAGCAAAGACAAGTTGGGAGTATGTAAATGGAGATCTTCCACAATCCCAAGAGAAAAACCTCATTTTTAGAAAATGGAGAATTGAAAATGTACTGGTGAAGGGGTGTCTCATTAACTCTATGGATCCAAAACTGATCAGTAAATACATTAGATTCTCAGCAGAGAAAGTAGTATGGGACACTATTGCTATAACATATTTTAATGGCACAGCACCTCACAAGTTTATAAACTCAAAATGAAGGTGACAAGGCTTACACAAAGTGGAGGATCTATCGAGGCATATTACAACAATCTTTAAGGCTTATAGCAAGAAATTGATTTTCGCTGACCAAATCAAATGAAATGCGAAGTTGACATACAGAAGTGTATCTCTATTTTACAAGAAGATAGAGTTTACACATTCTTGGATGGTCTCGATGATCGTCTTGACAAGATCCGAGGAGACGTGCTCCAAATTCAACCATTTCCTATGGTGGAGAAGATTTATGCACATGTTCGCTAGGAAGATCTAAGGCAAGCAGTGATGCGGACAAAAGTGTATGCCACACCTAATGCTACTATGGTTTCAAAAGGAGCACAGAAATTGCAACAACAACCCTCACTTCATTTTTTGTCCAGTAGAAAGCCCACCACATCGACAAAGTCAAAGTTGCAAGTTGAGGGAGGGGTTGCACACACTATAGGAATGCGAAACATACCAAAGAGACCTATTTCAAGCTACATGGATATCGAGAGTGGTGGCACAAACTCAAGGAAAAAAAGAAATGGGAAATTGCTGCAGAAGAGAATCATAGTTAAGTAGCTTTTGTAAACGTTGGACCATACTTATCACTTATACCACAGAGGGACTCTTCAGCCATTGCTACGCTAGTAGAGGACACTTCTTTTATTGTTGAAAATAAATCTATGGCCCTTAATGATTCGAGTAACCATGGTTGGATTATTGAATCTGGGGCAACTGATCACATGACATTTGGTTCACAAGATCTTGTTGAAACCACTCAACCAAAATAGACATGCATTGCTAATGCTAATGGAGCAACATACCCACTTACAGGGGTTGGGAGAGTGGCACTTTCTTTCATTACCAAATACTTTATTAGTTCCATCTCTTTCAAAAACCCATAAAACTAGTAGCTTAAGCTTAGAAAACTTACTACTTTTTCTTTCAATCTATTGGGTAATTGATAAGAATTTAGACTTGATCAAAATTTCTCCAAATCACACTCAAAATCTATTAAAAACCAAATGCCTTCTTCCTCCCTCTTCTCTTGGGTCAAATTCCACCTCAACTTCTTTTCCTTTTATTTTTCACTCTTACAGGTAACACATCAAATGAAGCAATTAAATTTTTGTCTTTTGTACTCTATTTTCTATCGTCTGCTTTTCTTCTTCAGAATGTCTCCACTTATAAGGATCATAACTTTTGAATCAGATATCCAAAATTTTCATACTATATACCGTTGGAAAGTTAAAAGAAAGATCTACAACTTTCCAGAAGGCAACTTTGCCAAAAAATACTTATATCAACCCCAAATTTGCCTAAATTCTGAAGATGAACTTCCCATTCATACACCAACATACTGCACCAAATTCTTAACTTCATGACAACTTTTGAGATTCTTAGGGACAGAATTGAAATTCGATGTCTTTATAAAAAATGTAGCCATATATTTCTAGTTTAATCCAAATTAAAAATCATCTCTGGACAACTAGAGGAGAAGTTATGGCTAACAGACCGAAGCATACTCAGTGAACATTTTCCAGATCACAACTAATTTTATTTCTAAATCTTTCCTTATCACAACTCATACCAATATCACTCTTTCTACTCCTTCTACTCCTCGTTTTCAATACAATCACATTTAATGTCAATTATACCCTAAACCACATCAAGACTTCAAAAATTCACATCTTTCAATTTTCTAAAAACTAACACTTTCACTATTCATTTCTTGCTTTTCAATTCCATTCAAAGCAATTCATTCGCGATCAATTTCATAACACATACAAATTTCCTCAAAATCTCAAAGTCATCAAAACCAAAATCAATTATTTTCACTCTTCCAAAATTTTCATACACATTATACACAATGGAAAATCCTTGAAATCTCATGCTTCTTTCATTTCATCAAAAGCTCATAGATTCATTCATACTTTTCATTCATTATAAGGAAATATACCATAATGCATTTTCAAATATTCATCACAATTCAACGTTTATACAATTTAAAGCAATCCTACACACAAAGAGGGCATTACATTCGCTACCCAATTCCTCATTTAATTTCATTTCATAATTTCTCATTTTCAAGAAAAGTTCGGGGTCCAACACATGATTTATACTTTTGTGAATTGTTTGACAAATTGAGAATGTCATGAAATAAATGTTTTATGATTTTTAAATGTAGAATTACTATGGTTATGAAAAGCTTCAATGAAAATGAGTTTTATAAAATGGTTTTTGCTTGTTTCTCTATTATAAACTTGTTACCCACGAGCTTTAAGCTCACCCCCCTTTATCTGTCCCATCTTTAGGTAAAGAACATGAGATTGAGTGAAAGAGGGTCAAGGCATCGCTCTAAGTTGCATATTTTTGTATTTTAAGCTAGATTTTGTAACAATGAGGCTT
>JAOSBK010028200.1:0-11942 GCA_027568895.1 Erythroxylum shatona | reverse complement strand
TCAAATCCTTGGACCGGATACACTTGGAGCTTGAAGACACGAAGACTTGGGCTATTTTAATGCTTCATCACTTAAGCTCAATAGCATATCAGACCTATTTGTTTAATTTTTGGACTTCGTTTTATATTAGGCTTCCATGTATTTTAGCCCAACTTTTTATTATTTGACCTAGGTATAAATACTTATGTTCTAGGGTTTTTGAAAAACTTTTTAGATCATAATTGTTGAAAAGTCGTCGGCTTCAATAGGGAGAAACAACATTCTCTTGTTCTTGTTACTTTTCAAACCATCTTTCACTTATCAATTGCTTTCCCAATTGTGACGTGTTGATTGTTCGTTTTTCTGGGTTTTATTTCGATCATCGGGATTGTTTGGAATAAGTTTCCAAGAGGTATCGTAGAAATCAAACCTTGCGTATCCTTATTCTTCTTGTTTGTTGAATTCAGAAATTCCATCAAATCGTCATCAATTCTTCCGCGGTGCAGCCCCAATGTTCTCGCTACACTAAGGATATAAGGCTACTTCGAGAGTATTTCGCATAGCTTCGGACGAGGTTCCAAAGGAGCACCTAGGCTGATCACGCTGGAACTCTTTATTCACAATATTAATGGTGTTATGATGTTTAACATTGTAATCTTTTTCATTTTTATTCAATAGGTCTAGTTCGTTCCTTTCCTTGCATAATTTGTGTTAGGTCCCTACTTTGAACTCCCTTATTTTTTCCTTGTATCATTCATTTTCTTCTTAATCAATTTTCCTTTTTTTAAAAAAAACTTGCAACAGCAACAGTGCAATACAAATTTGAGGTTTCTCAGACATATGGACAAAGAAGTAGCTTTTTGACCAAAGAGTAACTACACCCCTATCCAATTTCTATTACAAAACAGTCAATACATCAAAAGCCACCATCATTACACATTCCAACTAACTGGCTATGATGTTTTAAACAACTATCAACAGTAACATTCTCAAAATGGAAGGATGCATAATCTGATTTAGGTTCACCACAAGGTTCTTTCTACTCTTCTAATTTAAATTTACTGTAAGAATTTCTAGCTAACTCTGTATTCGTTTTTTTCATCCACAAACCTAATTTCTTGTCCGGGAACATTTCTTAAGCATGGGACAATTGTTTTAAGCCAAGGTGATAAATTTTTGTTCATGCAATCACCAACTTTTTAATGATCATAGGAAACACAACTCAAAATGTATGAAATAAGGACTATGTTGCACTTGTGAATATTAGCCGACCTCTAGCTCATGTTGCACCAGCTAAGCTGTTGGTAATTTTCCAAGTTTCTAAAATGAATTGCAAGTACAAACTTTCCTAAGATCCTTTACCTTGTGATTAATGATCACTGCAACTTGATCCTAATGTAACTCATTTCCTAGAGTAGGAGAAATCCATATCCCAATATTTGAAAGGAAAATAATATCTTATGAAACTCCAAAGTGATCTTTGTTTCATTTAAAAAACATACACATATTCCTATATGGAATGAGTTAAATATATTCTTAAATTCTACTTTATCTTTGCAAACTGATTTACTAAAAAACTTGAAAGATTGTTGAATAAGGAAAGGCATGCACACAACTACTAGCATTTGAGAAGCCGAGGCAAGGAAATATTATTTCAAAAAATTTATATCATAAAGAATCATTCAATAAGCAAACCTATTTCACGTCAAACAAATTTCCAAGATTCAGTCCTCTTGACATAGATATTAACTTAAATGCATTCATAATGATTGGTTGTTCTTCCTTCTTCTTTGTAACATGGTGCTCCTACTAAGTCAATAATAAAGTGCATATCAAGGAAGGTTCATGTTAAGTACATGGAATAATGTCCACAAAGATTCACCTTAACTTTACTAAAATTATAGCAACTCATTTTCAACTTACTTCAAAGTCTTTAAAAATAGCTTCAGCGCCATCCGAGTTGGTGTTTTCTTCTTCTTCAAAGACAGGGGGCTTATAATCTTTCTTGAACCATTTGTCTTCTATGATTTCTGATATGGTGATGCGCTGCAATAAAAACAATAACAATCAAGACATCAACTAAATGATGTAAAATGCTTATCATCAATAGTACTTTATCTTAGCCTCAAAAGGAACATCTCAATATCCTTGAATGCAAATTGCATATAACATAAATCTTTAATTCCTTTGTAATAAACGATAACCTCAAATAGCTCAGATGGAGAAGTTTGTTCCACAAACTCAATCACAGTGGCAACTCTCCCAACCATTTCTCTATGGACCCTTACATACAGATCCCTTCATCCCCTTTCTCTGAGAACCTGAGCATAAGTCTCCTTCTAGCCCTATGTCAGTATTATATTTTAATTCCAGATAAAAGGAAATCAATGGCATTACTAACAATCAACTACATACACAATGAATGGTGACATCAACACTAATCTTCTCATCAATTTCTTGGTTAAATCTACAAATTCACATCGTTTTATACGGTCAACGATGTAGAGAAATGACAAAAGTTACAGGTAGAGTCTAAAGCTATATACAATTGCACTTGTTAATTACTGCGGGGGTGAGATGAATCTTAAAATTAATTTCTAATGATTCTATACTAGCCATGATTAGAGAAAAAGAATGATGTTTCACCATTCACAGATAAAATCATTCAAAGGGACTACCTTCAAATTCACAAAAATTCAACATGACAGCTAAAGTTCAAGGAAACAACAAGTGGGTTTGTTAATTTCTCACATGCAAAACTCACAAGCAACAAAAAAACAAAAATCGATAATAAAAAATAAAAAATAAAAAATAAACAAGCATATCTTTATAATAAGATCCAAGGAAGAAGAAGAGGAAGAGTCATTAAGAAAACCAAGTAAAGGCCTTCCTTCTAATGTAAGTGACTCCCATATGTATTCTGATAATGATAACTCCCTTCAAAACTGAGAGCAACTACCCAAGGAACACAATTCGAGTACCTAATACCCAAAAAGAATGGAAATTGTCAACATCCAAAATTCACAAATGGTGAGAAGAAACTATTATATAACAAGAGCAAGATTCGAAAAATTAAGAACCTTGAGATAAGAAGCGATCTTGAGGGCTGTATCAAATGGAAGGAGGCTCTGTATCAAATGAAAATAAGTGAGTAAAGAGAAAATAATTAGAGCACAATTTAGGAAGCAAAATGATTATTTCCAGTTAAAATAGAAACGAAGTCGCTGAGCCATAGACGAAGAGCGTGAATGAGACCAGACCAGAGAGTGAAGAAAAGAGACAATCGCGTGAAGAGCGAGAGAGGGCAACTGAGCCAGAGACGAAGAGCGTGAGTGAGACCAGACGAGAGAGAAGTGTGCTGCTGCATGAATGAGAACTTTTGTTGGGAACAATAGGAGAGGGACAGAACTTGTCCAAGAGAAAGAAAGCTTGTGTGTACCTATTCTGGATGTGGGCGAAAAAGATAAAGAAGGGGGAGCATCTTTAGCTATTCCCCCTTCTCCAAGAATTATAATGCTTAGAAATGGTTATTCCGTAGGTTTTATTTTAACCAAACGTGGAATACTTAATAAGTAGGAATAAAGGAGTAACATAATGCTTATTACACTCAACCAAACACCCGATTAGTGCTATGAAAATGCTTAAGATACTCACTTTAGTTCACATTTGATTTTAGGTACATTTAGGAAGTGAAGAAACTAAAGTGACACGAAAGCATACCCATTGAACCATCTTTTTAGTGTTCATAATCTATACTCATTTTAGAGAAAGAATAAAAAATATTACAAGAAGAAGACACAAGATAGAGCATGAAAGCGAAGAAAAAACAATAAGAGCTATGAAGTAGCTTACAGCCAGCTGGTGACATTGCACAACTGTGAGCATATCTCACAACCGTGCAATGTATGGCATGAGATTGAAAGCACTGTCATGTCTATGCTCAGTCAGTCACACCCATGACACATCAAGTCACGAGGATGAGACTAAGTTAGCTTACCAAAACCCTAGCTTTTTGATATAAAAACTTATGTTAGGCAACGAAATATATATGAAAGTCTTTAGTGTTTCTGGCTGGAAGAAGAGTGAAGCTTCGGGAGAGAATAAAGAGGGTAATAGAAGCTCTCAATCGTGAGAGACCCATGGAGGGTTAACTTCCTAACGTCAATTCGGAGGTGACATCAACACCGACAACCTGGTTAAGCATTCCTTCCTTATATTTGTTGTTTCTTTCTCTTCTTATGTATTGATTATGTTATCCTACGTATATGGATTTGGGTTTTGTGTATAAATAATCATATTATCATACAGTTCAATTGTTTGTGTATGAATTCATAGCTAGAATCTTAATGTAATCTGTAATTGTTATATTTGAGATTTATTTGTAATGACTAATGGTTCGTAATCATTAGGGATAACATAACCTATGTTGAATGACCTAAACGTATATGGTTTTTTTAGATTAATCAGTTTTTTTAATTCGTAATGCGACTACCCCACTGAATCTAGAGATCATATCCTAGGTTATAAGGTAGTTAGGTTTAATTAACAATCGTATCTTAATTAAACATGACCTAAGGGAAAATGATATGTGCTTAATTGATTGTTTAATAATTAGTGATTAATGACATTAAATTGCTTAAGATACTCACTTTGAATCATATGTGAGTTTAGGCACAATTCGGAAGCAAAGAAGTTAAAGTGAGTTGAAAGCACAATATTTGGTTTTTCGAAGATTTATATTCACGTGTCTTCATGGAGTAAGAAGAAGAAAATTAAAAGATAAGAGAAAGACAAGAAAAATGGAATACAAAGAAGAATAATCATAGAAAGCAATGCGAATGCATGTTTTTTCCATGCAAAAACGTCAATTTAGTGGAGCAAAAATGATAGCAGAGTGAGTAGGAGATGACAGTAAGGTGAATGAGCAAAACATAGATGTACATCGAAGGGCAACAGTTGTTAGGCTAAGGATTAAAAAGAAAACGCAGACAGTGTCTACATTCAACGTAGACAACATTGCATTAAACATATACATCATCTACGTTCAATGCAGGTGTTTGTGTTAAAAGCAGACAGTGTCTATGTTTAACACAAACACAAGAGTGAAATGCAGGGTTGCTTAAAGAGAGTGACACACACAATAAAAGGCAGTAAAACACTACAGATGGACTAGAAAATAAACCACTAAATAGAGAACAGTAGTAGTGGCATAGTGAGAGGAGGTGGAGGTGCTAATTTTCTGTCATCATCTTTCACACCCAAAGTAGCTAGAAGATGGTTGGTGCTTGGAGCCTTAAAATGGAGATAGAGGGCTAGCTTCCCGATGCCGGTTCAACAGGAATATCGACGCCAAGTCATGGTTAAGCTATTTTTATCATTCTAAGGTTCTAGTTTCTTTTTAGATTGTTGTGTTGTTTGTGTTGATTTGACCGAGTTTTGGGATGAATGATCTTAATACGTTATTTTGATTGTTCTATTTTGAACTTATTGCTAAAATATTGAATATAATCCGTAATCATTATTTTTAATGTTTGTGAGTAGCATCTAATAATCCCATATCATTAGGAACAATGTAACTTAGGTTAGATAACCTAAACATGTAAGATTACTGCTTATATTGATTGTTTTCCACATCGTAATATGGCTACCAAATTAAATCTAGAGATCGTATCCTAGGTTATTTGATAGTTAGGTTTAATTAATAATCATATTTTGATTAAACAAAACTAAGGGAAAGCCAAGATTAGGAAAGCATTCTATTATTCTTACATTGATATTCCGAAGAGACTTGTAAAGATGTTAGGATAATGAAATATGCTTGACAGTATTTAGGTTGAGATTGAACCTAGAATTGGACCTTACATATTTTTGACTATTTAATCATTTTCGATCGTTTATTTTAATTTATTTTTGATTGTTTGCTTTTATTTTATTCTCTAAATTGCTAAAAAATCCAAACCCCCTTTTTATTTTTTCCTTGCATCAATTAATTTTGTTACCAAAATTAACAAAACATTCCCTGTGGATTAAATCTCGACTCACCATAATTACAAATTTTAGTGTGCAGAATTTGGTAAATTTTGCAATGCACTCAATACGTGCTGTCAAAAAATAGATCTTATCATTAATCTACGATTAATAGTTCAAGGAGAGGTAAAAGAGAAACAATTCAATGAAATATGTTTAATTAAGATATATGTTGAAAATGAACCAAAGAACTAAAGTCCAAAAGAATTCACCACTTTCATCAATTTTGCATGTTTTCTTTAATTTGCTTTCATTAGTTAGTTTGTTTTATTTTCTTATTTTAAGCCAAACCAACCCCTCCCCCCCAAAACCTAAAGACTGATTAATTTCATTTCAAAAGCTAATTGAATACGCTCTGTGGGATCCACTTAGACTCACCACTGTTATAGTAACAGGAGTAGTTTATTTTGCGTAGCATTACGATACGCTAATGTCAATTTTGGCACCATTGTTAAGGATACCTCTTCTAACTCTTTTCTATTCCTAAGTGTAATGGATGTTAGTTGCTCAATATGATTAGATTATGTATTGCTCGAGAGACTCTACACACTTCTTGTAGATAATACATTAGCTAATTGACCCATTTGAACCTCCAAATTGTGAATAGAAGATGCATAGTTCTTTGTAATTTGATCTAATTTAGTTTCCGTCCTCTTTTGATTTTCATTTTGGCAAGAATTTGGAATTCAAGACATCCATCAATTTATCCATCTTTGATTCCAATAACTAAGCCTATCTTGCTGAAATCCTAGTAGGCTTTAAGCTCTCACTGGATTCCCTATAGCATTATTAGACCAAGGAAAACTTGGGTGGTTCTTCCACCTAAGATTATAGGTATTGGAATACAAATTATTGCCACCTTAACCATATTGTTCTCCTATGAAGTTGAGCTGCTCCAAGTTGTTGTTTTCCATTAGGAAGCAATTAGTTGAGACATGACTTTCTTGTCCATCTAATACGCATCCATGCTAAATTACCTCGAGTGGACTGAAAGAAGTGACTTTTAGGCTGTTCAATTATTTGTCCAAGTTTGCTACTTCAGCCTATAATAATGTCATTGAACCACATCATACGCTCCCTTCTGATCTTAAAAGGTTGGTTGTTTTTTACTCATCTTTGATTTCTATATACAGCTATTTTTTTTACCATCTCTTGTAACAAATCAGTTGCAGCTTTAACTATTTTCCTCGTTAACGAACCTTAAACTATTGCATCTATGGGCCTTTGTATGAGTAGATTCACACAATTGTCATACATTTACAGAAGGAACTCTTTGGGCAAATTATGATAAGGACAACTCCTTTATAACTTTTTGAATCTCTCTTATGTTGAACTTAATAATACCCATTCACTTTGCTGGAAATTGGTAATCTCCTTTATAAGATTAGTGATCTTTATTAAGGGAAAATATTTACTTAAACTACCTACTCCTATATTGTGACTTAGGACTTTCTTCATGTTGAAAGAGTTTAATCATGCCTCGACTCGATCTTTAAGTGTAAAAGGAAAGAGCGTCATCTTGATTGTATCTTTTGATAATCCATTATATCAAAATATGTCATAAATCTTTAAGAAATTGGCCAAATTAGCTTTAGGATCCTCATTAGCTAGTCCAAAAAATTGGACATTAGTTTACAACACATTCAGCAATGCTGGTTTAATTTTGAACATGATGAAGTTCTTAAGGGTTCTTTATTATTCTCCTTCATTCCTTTCCTCTTCCATCATTCTTTCTATTGCTTCTTAACGATTGGCTTTCCGAATCTCCCTCTCTTACTTGGTAATGTTAGGAACTTGGGTATCTTTCAATTTGTTAAAACTCCCTGTAGATCTTATGTTCATGCACCTGCAATCACACAAGAAAAGTGTTGAAGTCCTTAAAACAAGGTAACTTCAACTATAGTAAGTGCTATAAAACAAATCCTGGGCAATGATGCCAAAAACTTGTTGAATTTTTAAATGAAAGACTTTCACAATTGCAAGTATAGATATCGTATCTTATAGCATACAAGGTATTGTCCCATAAAGATTGTAGTAGTCACCCAACAATTCTGGTAAACTTTGTTTAAGGTAAAAAAAAAGATGAATAACTAATAATTAAACTAAAAACAAAGACTTAATAACTAAATAATAAACTAGGTAGTATTGAATTTATTGATTAATCAATGTTGAAAAACTAGGAATTATTTATATCCTTATTTGTTTTCATTTTATCTTCTTGATCTAATCATACTTTATCTCAAATATTCAAGAATTATGATTACCCTCTCTTAGGATTTAATCAAGTAATCATAATTAAAATAGATAAAAAATGAATTATGATCTCTCAATCTATCAAAACTTTTTTTTAAATTATGCAACTAGATTTGAGGCAATCTTATGTATAAATAATAATCAATTAAGATTGCTTTTTAATTGCCTATTAATTTGATGTTTATAAGTTTATTAAGGTACCAACTTTTGCTATGTAACACAACACAAGTGATTTAATATAATCTCTCGATTCAAATTGAATATAAAATAATAAACATCACAAGCATATTTCATTAAATCAAGAACGTAAAGTTCAACAAAAAAATAAGAGGAATTCCTAAGAAAGAATTGAGCAATATATAAATGTAACTATATATCCTAATTTAATTATCATTAATATCTAACAATAACAGAGAAATAAGGAAGGAGTAGATAATTGGATATGAAAATCTTCTCTTCTTTGCCTTGAGCTAGAAAATATGCAACCTTGTACTTAAGAATTTTGCTCTTTTGATCTCCTAGTCACAAAATGTTGTTTTTCTCTTCTTTATGTACTTTTAAGTCTTATAGGGTTTTCCCACGTGTTTATCTTCTAAAAATAGTCTCAAAATGTCAAAAGTATAAAAACTTGCGACCTAAAAAAACAACTTGCACAATTATGCATGACACTGCTCCAACCCATGCACGATCGTGCTAGAGACTTTCCAATCTATTGCTTCTTAGTGTATGACCATGCACGATCATGCTAGACATTTCTTTAGCCTTTTCCTCATCTTTTCTTTAATTTTCCTGTCTCCACTCATCACTAAACATATTAAACAACCCTTGAAATATGTAATTAAGATCAAATTCTTACCTTAAACAAAACCAATAAAAGAAAACACATAAAAACACAAATCTACACGTGATTATCCTTTAAGAAAACACAAAAACACATTCTAACACCTAGAAAACACATTATGATTCACATCTATCATGTACTTTTTGCTTGCCAAAAATTATTGAGACTCCATCTCTATGTTCTAAATCCAACTTAGATGATAGAAGTGACAAGTACTAACTCCTTGAATCAGTATTTTCAACTTCAACAACAATTTATGCTACAAGATATATACCTTTATCTCCATTCCTTCCAACTGCATTAATGAGTTGCCTTTGAAGTTTAATCTTCAAGAAACAATCATCGATCCTAAATATAGGCCTCAAAAGTCTCCATCCATCTTTTATAACTCCAAAACAAATGTATAACATCTTGAACTGCAACAATGAGGTTGATAGTTGTAGTTTACATCATATTTTAGTAGGTGTTTTAGTGTGTTTTTAGGTGTTGATTAGATGAATTATGCATGTTTAGGTTTAGAATTGTGTAATGTGATCATGTGTTTTATGTTTTCAAGTGTTATGTGGTTTAGAGCATGTTATTGGACTTTAATTTTGTGCACTTGAGGCATTTTGATGCGTTTGTTAGTGTTTGAAATTAGATGAAGAAGATCAAAAGAAGTTGAAGAAAGTTTAGAGAAAAAGCCAGCATATGACCATGACATCCTTGTCACGGTTGTGACATCCCTATCACGGTTACGACAGAAGTGATTTAGCTATGGTCATGAGACCTCCTTATCATGATCATGACAAAAAGCTAACTTTCAAGGGTCATGATCGTGATAGGCAGGAGACAGATATGAGACCTACCTCTGTTTTCATTTTTAGAGGGTTGTTTTGCATTTTTTGGCTGAGGTAAAACCTAGTTTTTTTAACTTAAACGGCAAAAGAACTATAAAAGGATAAAAGATGACCATAATCAAGGGAGCCTCCATCTTACTATTTAGAGAAAGAGGTAAGGAAGAGAGAAGAAGGAGAAGAAGGGGAACTGCTGCCAACCACTCCAACCATTTCTTTCCAAGTTAATTTCTTTATTCCTCTTGTTATTCACTTCATCTAATGTATGTTTTAGATTTGAGGATGATGAAAATTTTGTTAAGGATGTTCTAACTTCATTTGGGATTGATTATTGAATCAGTTGTGACTTATTTGCTTTTAATGTTAATGAATGTTTAGGTATTGTGATTGTTTATGGTATTTGCATATTTTGGTAATAAATCCAGAGAGTGAACCAATAGTAACACGATTGGGTTAAGTAATGAGAATTAATAACCCAATAGATCAAATAAACATCAAATCAGTAATTATATGAAGAGAGATCTTGTATGAGTTCTTAATTGTCTATTAGATTGCTTAAGAACTAGTTGGGACGTGGGCTTTTTTGTTAATTGAGAAATTGCAAAAATAAAAAAATTCTGATTCAATTAGGGGTTATGATTTAGGGTTTAATGATTAGGTTTCGAGAGAGAATAATCAACCTTTTAAAATTTTAGGACTAATACAAATTAAATAAAAAGTAATTAAGGTAGCAATTGACGATAGAATGAATCCCCTCTTCCTATAATTGTTTGATCTTGTCTTGTGTGATTTCTTGATTGTTAAGTGGTTGTGCTCTATTTTGATCTACATCTATTAATTTCATAATTTCATTTTTAATCAAATCATATTCAATTATTTAATTTGATGTTTTATCTTTTGTTTTCATTTTTACTACATTTATTATAACCTTAGATAACAATAGGATTCAATTAAGTTTACTAATTCCTTGAGCGATCGACACCTTAAAACTACTAGTTACAATTTTGTATGCTTGTGAATTATTGAGGATTTTATAGAAGTAAAACTTATTCAACAGAGGTTTCTTGAATCCTTAACAATTGCAATTCTATTATTGATATGGGATTGCTATATTTCAACTTCTGGATATAATCTTGTAGCTTGGAATATTGTTAAGCATAATGTAACCCACTGCTTCCTTGAGTTCCTCTTAGCTGCCCCACATATAATAGAATTCACAAATATATCCAACTTTTTTTTGCATTCTTCAATCATCTTCTCAATGTTAATGTTAGGCTTCTCTAAAATTTTGTCTTAAAAGTGTCTAATCAAAAACTTTGATGATACCATTTTAGGCTTGTTTGATATGAAACATATGTGCTCAGACCTATATGTTCTTATTTGAAACATATATTGTTACTATCATAAGGTACATGTATCTAACTCTAATTCATTTAAAGTTAATTTTTTTCGCACTATACATTAGTTGGTGGTAATTTTTTCGCACTATACATTAGTTTGTGGCCATCTGGAATTGAAACATTAAATTTTTTTGTGCATTTTCAGCTTTATTATCACAAGTGCCCACATTATCATCATTATTACTCTCTTCTTCATTGATATCTATATTAACTTCATGATGCACAACATCCTCATCATTGTATGTATGATGCACCTCAATTGTCCTGCGCATTTTTAAAAAGGTTAATCGGAAGCTTACAAGTTTAAAAGAAAATGAATGTGAAAGTCTATAATAGAAGTTTATAGATTATTTCTGTACTATTCATAAGTATAGGACACAAGGAATTCAGACATTTTGCGGATGAAATTCATGTTGTTTTTTTTTCTCTGTTTTAAATTTTGGTATAAGATCTCTATCAAAGAAAATTCATGATAGTTTATACCAATGTTTTAAAAATCGGACCGGACATCGAACCGGTCGAAGGAAATGTTTAAGGTTTAGAGGTTCAACCGGTAGTGAACCGCTATCAAACCGGAATATAATAAATAAGATGAAAATTTTATAA
>JAOSBK010028190.1:0-11942 GCA_027568895.1 Erythroxylum shatona | reverse complement strand
AACAATTCACTTCTTGAATGCAAACTTTTCATAATTTGCAAAATCATTCAAAACAAATGAATGTAATAATTGTATTGTTTTTTTATCAAATCATCCGAAGCGAATTTTAATAAAAGTTATAGTCCAAACATTTCGGACTATCATTCTGCTAAAACATTTTCTAGCACTTTATTTCCATCTGAAAATTGATATTCTTAAAGACAAAATTGAAACTCGATTTCTTCATAACAATTGTAGCCCTATTTCTCTATTTTAATTCAAATCAAGAGTCACCTCATTTGGATAACTAGACCAAAAGTTATGGCCAAAATACTTTCAGATTTTTTAATCCAAAACTGAACACTAATCTGAACTTCAATTCAGAAATTGAAAGTCTTAAGGGCTAAATTGAAATTCAATTCCTTCATATGCCTTGTAGCCTCATGTCTCTAGTTTATTTTGCCTCAAGAATCAATTTAATCGGATCTCCACAGGTCAAGAATTTCTCAAAAGACTGAACCATGTTCAGAAAATTTCCCAACTCACTTAGATTAAACAAAATCATCCTCAATTAAATCTCAAAAATTCACAAATTTCCTATAAGGATGTAGATAATTGTCTTAGGAATCCAACGCTTCAAAAACCAAGTCAATCGGATATCGGACAGAAAAGATATAAACAAAAGATCGGAAGAGGGTCGGATTGGGAAGGAAAAATAATATAATCAGAAGGAAATCAAAACGGCGATGTTTCGCGCGCAAGGGAGACAAAGACAGTGCAAAATGGCGTTGTAGCGAGGGAGGAAGAAGCGCCAAAATCGTGTCGCACGCGTGCGAGGGCGAGCTCGCCCTTGCGAGGGCGAGCATTCGAGGGGCAAGGGGTGCCTGCGTTCTGAAATTTTTTTTTTCCACTTAACTAAATCCGAATTTCCAAAAATCATATCTCTTGAATCTAAACTCCAAATTTAACAAATTTGGTATCGATAGAAAGATTAAAGGAAGTTCTACAACTTCCATGAAGAACTCCTCAACTAATTCAGCCTCTAATGTGATCAAATTTCTAATCAAAGATTCTGTCCAATTTAATGTCTCCCTACACAAACACATAACTTCTAAAATTTATATCTTTCAACTCCAAAGTCCAAACATATCATATTTTATATCAATGCAAAGATCAAAAAGTCACCTACAACTTTCATGAAGGACAGAAAAATCAATTTAGCCTATAAGGAAATCAAATTTCCAAACAAAGGTTCTGCCCTCTAATTATCATGCTAAACAATAACAGAAACTTGTAAAAATAATAACTTCTTATTCCATGATCCAAAAATTGCATATTTCATATCAATGGAAAGATCAGAACATAATCTAAAACTTTCATGAAGAACTTAATCACAAATTCAACCTCTAACTAGGTTAATTTTTCAATCAAAGATTCGTTCAAACATGTTCCATCCTAAAGCGCATCCAAACATTACAATTTCATATCTTTCAATTCTCACTTCCATTAATTGCATATTATACATCATTGTAAAGCTATAAACTTCCTTTACAACTTTCCATAAGGCTACTTGCTCCAATTCTAACCACATAAATACAAGAAGTGGCCTCAAAGTAGTACACACAAACTTACTCTTAATAGCATCTTTAACAAACAAAGCAGATTACTCCTTAACTTTGAAATCTCATAACTTTCACTTCCGATATCGAAAAATATCAAACTTTATGGAGACAGAAAGCTCTCAACAGAAGCTACAAGTTTCATGCAGATCATTTTCTCAAATTCTTCCTAAATCAAACAGTTAACTCTCTATGACTAAAAAGTCAAACTTTTCTTAATTCTCCAAAATCTCATACTTTTTCTCCTTAATTCTTGATTTTCAACTTCCATTTCAATCAACTCATTCACTTTAACTTTCATAACCCATACTATTCTACTCAAATATCAAAGTCATCAAAATCCTTCGTTCTTTTTTTTTCATCAAATTCCTTAAAGCACAAAACATCTATAACACATTACACATACTAAAACACTCATTGAATTTCAAATAATATTTCTAAATTCCACTTAAAAATCGAGGTCCAACATTTTTGGTGGATAAGAGATTATGAATTGGGAAGAATTAGGGTGAAAGTTAGAAGTAAAATAAAAACAAAAATGAAGATGAATTTGTGTAGTAAGTTAATAAAGAACATGTATATATGTGTATGTTTTGTTATTGGTGTTCATGATTAATCATAAAATATAAATTCTTTATGGATGATATTGATCTGTCGTGAAGTTGATAACTGGGTGCAGTACATTGGTGGATGAATGTAAAATTTGTGTTCTAAATTTGAGGGAAATTTTGTGTTGATCTAGGCTAAATTAGAGAAAGGTATAAAAAGTTGTAGATTATCTTTTTTGCTTTCCGACGGTATAAAGTATGTAATTTTTGGATATCGGAGTTAAAAGTTATGGTCCTTATAAGGGGAGATGCTCAGGAGAAAAGATGCATTGTTTGTAAAGATTTATCATTTGTGATGACGTCATTCGTTTTAAGAGTTGCATCACCTTAAGTTGACATTCCTTCGTCTTAAGTTGACTCTGCTTCATCTTAAGAGTTGCATCATCTTAAGTTAACTTTGCTTCGTCTTAATTTCACTACGTTTCATCTTAAGAGTTGCTTCGTCTCAAGTCAACTTTGCTTTGTCTTAAGTAGACTCTACTTCGTCTTAAAAGTTGTATCGTCTTAAGTTGACCCCGCTTTGTCTTAAGAGTTACATTGTCTTAAGTTGAGTTGACTCTGATTCGTCTACTTTCTGCTTCGTCTGCTCTTTGCTTCATCTACTTTCTACTTCATCTGCTCTTTGCTTTATCTACTTTCTACTTTGTCTGCTTTTGGATTTTTCTGCTTTCTATTTTGTTTACTCTTTTCTTTGTCTGCTTTCTCCTTCATTTGCTTTCTGCTTACGTGTGACCGAAACTTCTTCTTTTGTACGCTATTCGTCTGATGCTATCGTCTGGTCCATTTTTGACCCTTCAAATAATAGAACATGTCTTCAAAGTCTTCAGAAAAGTTGTAGATCTTGAAGTGCTTTTGGCTTCTTATGCTTTCTACTTCGTCTGATATTTGCTTCATCTACTTTCTACTTCTCTTTCAAAGCATCCTAATAACACCCTAATCCAATATCTGCAGGGAAACCTATAACAATTTTCCTAATTCATCTGCTTTTTCTTTTGGTTTTGTCTAATCCTATCATCTACTCCACTTTTAACCCTTCATATGACATAATTCATTTTTAAGTCCTTCATAAAAGTTTTAGATCTCAAAATCCTCTTTAAACAGTCCTAAGATGATCTTAATCCGACATCTCTAGTGAAAGTTATGCAAATTTTGCCAAGATAGGTTCAATATGATTAAGGACAAAACTTTGTTTGATTCTTTCGGCCATAACTTTGTTATTCGACCATCAAATGAAGTGATTCTTGAACCCATAGATTCTTAACACATTTTTCTGTCCCTACATATAATTTGATAGCATTTGGTGGCAATTTGAAGAAGATGGATTGAATCAGAGTAAAGGTATTGGTTGGAAGAGTATGAATGGGATGTTTTACTGAACATACTTTGGTGTTTTGATGATGTATTCATCGGTATAGCTCTGAGTAAGATGTTTCTTTTTTCAAGATAAACTAGAGACATGGAGCTACAAATTCTACGAAGAAATTGAAATCTAATCCAGTCTCTAAGACTTTCAATTTCTAGGAGGAATTTAAGTTTAGTGTACTGTTTCAATATAATAATAGTCCGAAATGGATTGATTTTAATGTCATTAGAAACTTAAGGCAATGGGGAACATTTTTCAAGAAGAAAGTGTTATATGAGAATATTCAAGGATACTTTTGGCAAGACATAAGGCATAAACTTAAGTCAATGGGGAACATTTTTCTAGAACAAAGTGTTATGTCAGAATATTCAAGGATACTTTTGGCAAGACAATTAAGCATAAAAGACATAAGGCATAAAAAGAAGGGCAAATGGGACATTTCTTAATCATTAAGGGCATAATTGGAAGAAGAGATGTTGTCTAGCATTTTAACAAAAGGGAAGAACAAAAATTAAAGAGAAAAAGAGAGTGTCATGACGAAGAGAAGAAGAGAAGGAGAGAAAGAAGAGAAAACAAGTTAGGGTTTATTTTTTCTTAGTTTTTAAAAGAGATTTTGAAGCTGTTCAAGAAGCAAAAAAGGTAAAGGAAGAGAATAGCTTCCTTTTCAGCTAAAGATCCCTTTATTTGGTGAAGAATGAAGGTAAGATCATTTTGAAACTTTTGAATTTTTGAAAGGATTTTAGTTCATAGAGTTTACAAAATGCTTGGCTTTAAGTATTCTAGAATAAATTTTAGTGATTTTGCATTGTGGGATTTTCTATTGGATTCCTATTGAATGAGACTTGCTTTGTTTTAGGGAACCAAGAGAATCCTACCCAAGAACAAGGGGAAAGACAACCTTGACTTTAATTTTTGCAAGCAAATTAGGTGGGTAATTCACTGAGCCCAAGTTTATTGTGTAAATTGACAACACTTTCATGGCCTTTACTATACTTTTTGACTTCCAATTCTTGATTTTGTGCTTAAATTAACCCTTGAGTATGCATTTTTATTTTATGCAATTTCATAGTAAAAATTGTCACAATTAGTATTAATTGCACTTCTTAGTTTTTCTGAGAACAATTGATGTTGTAAATTGCTATTATTGATTATAAGAACCTCAAGGAGAAGGGAGTTAACATGCTGAATTGAAGTCAACAGGAGACTAGCGCTACAGGAAAAGTTCGTCGTGGAAAAGTATCTGTCACTGCAGCGAAGTACCGAGAAATATGGGCTGAATCTTTTAGGAAAAGTTCGCTACAGTGAAAATTAATTCGTACACAGCAGCAAAGGATCTAGCAAGGAGCGAGAACTTTCAGGAAAAGTTCACTGCGGTGAAGATTAATTCGTACACCGCGATGAAGGATCCAGAATACATGTAAAACCTTTCAGGAAAAGTATGTCGCGGTGAACTTATTTGGAAAAATCTCTCACTGTTTGACCTGACCCACCGACCCAATGTTTAAAAACCTGCTAAAATAGGTTATACAAAGAACAATTTTTACAGAGTAGCCGACACACACTTCTCCTACACATCTCTCATACACACTTCACACCTTTCATCTCTCTACCTTAATCCATCAACCCATTCCAGTTTTCATCATTGCCTTCATCATCTACTACTACTACTATGGGTGCTATCGGTGTGTTTATAGTTGTGAGTGCTCCCGGAGTGATATGTAGCTAAGCAACATTTCCTTTTGAAGATGTAGAGACGGCTTGAGTTTAATGGGATTCAAAAGGGGAGTAGTTCATTTATGTTTAACTACACTGTTATGAACTCCTGAGTTAGGATTTGTTATTTGTAGCTGGATTTTCTTGATTATAGTTCAATCAAGTATTGAACTATGTATTGTGTTATAGATTGGTTGATGTAGAACTTTGAGCTTGAATATATGAAGTCTCATATATGTCTTTTTGGTGATTGTGTTAATTCTCTTTTATCTGCCTAGTTGTGTTTGATATTGAGATGATGCTTGATCCCAATTGACCACTTGCATTAACTTACCCATTACACACACTAAGATGCATTCAACAAGGTTTTAAGAAATGGAGTTCATTTATTAAAACCTTGGACTTAAAGAGTTCTTTAAGGTTTATCATTTGAAAATTAGTGACTTTTTCTCCCAAAAAGATTTGTTTGAACTATGATAGCCAAAGTTCGTTTTCAAGAGGATTTTATCATATTTGATCATCGTTTGAGTTTTCAAGTTTCATTTCCTAAAAATCCAAAAATACCTTTTTATATACTTTTCTTTCATTTAATTCCATTTACTTAGTTTTATAAAAAATTGAAAACCCCACTCTTAACTAATTTAGTTTGCATTCCATGACAATTAGGCTAGCTTAGATCACTTGCACTAGGTTCCAATTAAGTGAGACGACCTGGGGTTGCACTCTATATTGCAATCATTGGAAATAAATTTTTGATTCGGTTTCCAAGGGAATAACCCAAAGACTAACCACCGGATTAAAATGACATCGTTGCCGGGGAACCAAGCAATTGGTTTTCTTTAGGTTAGCCGTTGTCATCTTTGTTTGTCGTTGATGATAGGAACCTTTTCCTTTAGATTTCACTTTGGATAGTTTTATTTCATACTTGTCCATAGTATAGGTTTTTAATTTTTTTTTGCATAGCATAAATTTTGAAAACACATACAAGATCATACTTTCACAGTTTGATTTTTCATATTTAACATCTTTCATATATACCCATCTTCATACATACTTTTACACACCATACACTCACATCCTTCACATCTTACCTTTTATTTGACTTTGTGTTGGGGCCAGGTCTGGTATTGAATCTCAAAATGCCCAATCGGGGCGATTGGGGGAGATCGTGTGAGAGACACCTTGAAACCTCCCCACAGGAAGAAATTCCAGCATTAGCATTGGCGGGTTCGCCGCGGCGTAAGTCTCCTCTCATACAGTTCACCGCGGTGAAAGTCTAGGCTTCGCCGTGGCGAATTCCACACTCTAGTGCATGCACCCTTCAGGAAAGGTTCGCCGCAGTGTACTCTAGGCCTCGTTGCGGCGAAACCTTCGAACAAAACCCAAACCACCAACATTCAACAATACAAACATACATACCTTTCTTCTAATACCATACAATATCATATCCCCTTACTAATAACAATTCCCAATCTCAACTAAGAAGATAAAGATGAACATACATAAAAGATCTTTTTCAATTCTTGATTTCATTACAAAAGCCACACCGTTGGTTTAATGAAAAAATACAAACACAAAAATACATGTGATACAATTGAATGCTTATGTTGATATGCTTATAAAACTATCCAAAAATAGTCGAACTACTTAATTACTAAATGTAACTATCTTGGAGTTCGTCTGACTGTTTTGAATGGATCGCTAACCTTGTTGTTCTGCACCTGAGGAGTGAAAGTGATGGGGTGAGCTGCGAAGCTCAGTGGCATATATATTTATAGCCACCGGTGATTAGTCGCAATTCAAGCATAGGTATATATGTATGTACTCCATCTCATTCATATCTAGCAAATTCATCAATTCCACAATTCTAATTCAAATATTCATAGTTCAACATATTTTCATAACATAAAACATATCAAGTATACTTATTCATCCAAAACATGACACTCAAATTGGTAGCATAACTTGATAAATTAAAATGCAAATTCATAAACAAATGACTCGAGAGTTTCGTTGAACAAAATGGTTAAACCGAAGGTTATACCGTGAACAAAACAAGTCCAAATTATCAGGATCTCATGGCCTCAAGCGGGCAGCTAGGAGAAGGCTATGGTCAACGTGCATATAACTAACAAAACGTTCCTCTCTCGCCCAAAGAAAGCACATAATCGATACCATAATCATGTCCAAATCATTTTATCAGATGCTCATACTTTGATGCTTTTCTTCTTTTCATTTATACAAAATGTTATACCCTTTTTTCCAAGGTATAACATAATCATAATTCATCATACATTTTCAACATTCACAACATTTCAATTTCATGCAATGTAAGCATACACATATAGGTAAGAATTAGCCCTAATCACACAATAACTATAAATACATTACCCACCTAATTCTCTTGACAATCCAAGTTCAATTTTGTCTTTCCTCTTGCTCTTGGATTGGGCTAGCTTGGTTTCCTATAAAAAACCATGTTCTCATTCAAACAATATTCAAAATAAATTCATAAGGCTTCAATAATAAAAAATGCTAAAATTGACTATAATCCTTTCGAAACCCAAACTTGCAGATCAACCTTTCCATAATCATTTTGATCTGGTAAACGAAGAAATTTGATTATACTTCCTTCTAGAAAAATTTTAATCATTGTCTTAAGTTTCTAATGATACCAAAAGCATTCAAATTTGTTTAGTAATCCGAAAGTTATACTCCAAACGTTTTCGGGCTACTCTTATACTGAAACAATATTCTATTCGCAACTTCCTCCCAAGACTTTATATCCTTATAGACTTAATTTAAACTTTATTTCTTCACAAAACTTGTATCCCTATGTCTCTAGTTTACACTAAATCAAAAATTACTCAATTTAGACATCTACATCAAAAGTTATACCTAAAATACCAAAATATGTTTGTGCAGAAAAATAGATTTCGCCGCGGCAAACTTTTTCAGAAACTCATTCCCAAGACATTTTTTGCGCTGAAATCAGAAGTTCGCTGCGGTGAAGGTGTTGGAGTTGGCTGTGGAAAACTTTTCTAGAAACTCATTCCAAAGACAGTTTTTGACATTCTTCATCTATATACTCCCCATCTTTCAAATGTAACCCATCTTAATGCTGAACCAACTCTTCTACTTCATTTCCAAGCTCGTTTCAACACAATATCATAAACAAATACATCAAAATCTATCTTGGATCATAACCCTAAAAGATTAAAACATTACTCACCATTCATCAATAACTTCCTATCCACATTCCACATTGTCTTTCACTTCTAGCTAACACTAATTATACTTCATCTAACAATGAAGAATAGGTAAAACTTATACTTACTAGATTTAGCTCCAAATACTTCAAACTCTTCAAGATTTTCACAAACTCTAGCTTTTCTCTTTTTCTCTTCTCCTTCGTCTGTTCCACGACACTCTCTTCTCACACAAGACAACAATTACTTCTTCTTCTAACTTACACTCTTAATGATTATATGATGACCCTTATGCCCTTCTACTTATGTCTTATAACCTTTAAACTTAAGTGATCTACCAAGATTGCCTCTCATGCATTCTTACTTCATTTACACTTTAATTCCATCAATTCAGGCAATAAATCCTCCTAGCATTGCATGCTAATTGCTCAAAAATTATAAATATTTTAAGATCTTAAAATAATTTAAATCATGATGAATAAAAGAAAAAAATTGGGGGCCAACATTTTGTGTGTCTTTGAGTAAAATTTTGTTACAATTTCTTTCATTTCACTTGTTTTTGTGCATGCCCCGAAGAGCTAGACTTCTTCCTTTGCAACCTAAAATCGAGAGACGCCTAAGGAAGATTAGAAAAGAGAGGAAAGAACAAGAGACAAGTACGGTAGTTATAGAAGAGGAGTCGAATCAGCCAACTACAGAGAGTGAGTCAAGAGAAAGAGTGATCACGGCTGAGAACCCAACTTTTTTACAAAATCCTAACTTTCATGCTAACCAACCTAGAAATGGCTATAGTGGAGGAAATGGAGAGCATGAAAGAGTTAGAGAGAACAATGGGAATCAGAGATGAAGAACCATTAGGGAAGCAACAAGTTCTGATGTGAATTATGATCCATTTACTACTGGTTGTCTTAATTTTGATGTTAATTTTGAAGTGAATGGATTACTCATTAATTCTCTTCCTAAATTTCATGGCTTGGCAGGAGGGGATCCTTACTTGCACTTACAATCCTTGTCTATAATGTGTCAGAGTATGAAGCTAGTGGGAGCTTCACTAGATCAAGTTCTATGGAAGGTTTTTCATTTTTCCCTGGAAGGAAAAGCACAGAAGTGGTACATGAGTATCCTAAGGCAAGTGGTGAATGCCTACCATAGTTAGGCCAATTTGAGGAAAGCTTTCTTTGAGAAGTATTTTCTGGCTTCCAGGACTTCATCGATGAGGAAGAAGATTTATTCGGCTCAATAAGATTATGATGAATACCTTTATGATTATTGGAATCACTTCCAACATCTACAGTCTAGATGCCCCCATCACCAGATACCTGATGAGCAGTTAGTGCAATACTTTTACGATGGGCTAAAAAGTCAAGATAAAGGTATGTTGGATGCAGCATCAGGAGGTTCTTTAATTGATCTTACAGCTTCGGAAGCGAAGATTTGATCAAGAAGATGGCTCTGAATCATCAAGAGTATAGTGTGAGAGATACCAGAGGGGTACATGAGTTAGGAGCTTCAGTAGCCCACGCTAAAAGAATGGAGAGTCTGGAGTCTACGGTTGACTCATTGGAAAACATAATCACTTCACAATTATCTTTCATCACTGCAGAACTGAAGAACATGAATCTACATCAACCATCATCTTCTATGGATCTTACTGCACCGAGTTGTGATACTTGTGGGTCGGTAATGCACATAACCAGTGTTTTCCCAGGTCGGTATGAGGAGGTGTCCGCAGTGTATCCGGGAAGAACCAATCAGAAATAAGGCCCCTACTCTAACACTTACAATGAGGGTTGAAAGGCCAATCCTAGATTTAGTTGGAGGAATGAAGAGGGCAGAGCCCTAAATAGATTTCAACAAGGAGGAGGAGCTAGTACTTCAACTAACCAGTTATCCAACCAACAACAAGCTCTGACTGTCCCAACCAAAGAGGAAACGAATCAATTGCTACAAAATATGATGACTTTGATGAAGGAAGAGAGGAATTCTAACACCAATCAATTCAATGCAATAGCCAGTCTCATCCAGTAGGATTCCTCTAAAACAACTGCTCGGTTCAATGCTTTAGAAAAGAGAATAGAGCAATAGGAGACGACGGTAGAAAATTGACTCCTATGTGACTCAACTGTCCAACAACATGAGTGTGAACCAAGCAAGAAGTAGTGGAACAATTCCTTCTAACACTGTGATGAATCCAAAAAGTCTAAATGCAATTGCCTTGCGAAGTAGGAAACAAGTGTGGCTTAATTATCAAGAGGAAGAAGCATGTGATGAGGAGATTGAGGGTGAAGAAATGCCTCTACCAAAGGAGAAAATCAAGAAGTCTGGAAGTTTTAAGGAAGAATCATTATTGAACGAAAGGAAGTCTGCATCAAAGAATAAAGGAGCTACTTTAAAGAGTTCCAAGGAAAAGGCTCCAACACATGAGCATGGGGAATCAAGCAAGCATGGAGCCTAAGGTAAGGAGGTAAATCTTCAAGACTTTTCTTTTCCAAATTCATATTTAATGAGCAAGCGTATGACTAAAACTAAGCATGAAAAGGATATAATTGATCTGTTTGGAAAAGTTGAAGTCAATGTTCCTTTGCTTGATTTAGGGAAGAGAGTTCCAGCCTATGCCCAGTATCTTAAGGACTTGTGCATAAATAAGAGAAAGTTTAGGCCCAATGAGAGAGTATAAGTGAGTTCAAATGTGTCAGCCCTTTTCAAACCTCAAATACCTATCAAGTGTCAAGACCCTGGATCTTTCATCATTCCATGCAAAATAGGGAAGGTTACCATAGGAAGAGCCTTGCTAGATTTGGGGGCAGCAATTAATGTGATGCCTAAGTCTGTCTATCAACCATTAGGAGTTAAGAATCTACAACCCACATCTGTTGTGTTACAATTAGCCGATAGATCATTTAGGCATCTAGTGGGGATTATTGAAGACATTTTTGTCCAAGTCAAAGGTTTGGTTTTTCCAGCTGATTTTTATGTGCTTGATATGTCTTTTGAAGTTGTGTAGGATACTTCCCTAATTCTCATACGACCCTTCTTAAGGAATGCTAGTATTATGATCAACATGAAGGAAGGTAAAATCACCTTGAAGGTGGGCGATCAACAGGTGAGCATTAATATGTATGAAGCTATGAAACACCCCTATAAGGATTTAGATAATATAAAGAATCGTTCTCTTTTTTCACTTACAATGAAACACCTCGCCACAGCATTGCTATGAACAAAACGTCCCACAGAGTTGAAGGATCCACCGTGAGCAATCGGTTGTTTCTCTTTTTTCACTTACAATGTACTTCTACATATTGATTGAAGATGAGATGACATTGTTAAGCATGAGTGTGTTGGCTAAGTATGGGAGAGAAACTTAATTAGTAGGATTAGGTTTAGTTTTTTGTACGACTTAGGTTTAGTTGTTCTGTTTCAATAATTCATCCTCCCTTTTGAATTCTACATT
>JAOSBK010028135.1:0-11945 GCA_027568895.1 Erythroxylum shatona | reverse complement strand
AGGCTTCAGTCTAAGACCTATTCTCGAACGAATGGGCATTACTTTTTCTATAGATATCGGATGTAGGCCAGTATTGACGGTTTCATAGAGAACGTATAGATATACAACTTTCATAAAGACACTGAAAGTTAGATTTTGTTATCTAGATGGAGAAAATTGAACCAGACGAAAAGATAAACGATATCAGACGAAAGGTCAGACTAAAGGTTTCAGTCTAAGACCTATTCTCGAACGAATAGGCATAACTTTCTCTATAGATATCAGATGTAGGTCATTCTTGACGGTTTCATAGAGAACGTATAGATATACAACTTTCATGAAGATGCTGAAGCTAGATTTAGTTATCTAGATGGAGAAAATTGAACCAGACGAAAAGTTAAACGATCTCAGATGAAAGGTCAGCTAAAGTCTTCATTATAAGAAATATTCTCGAACGAATGGGCATAACTTTTTCTATCGATATCGGATGTAGATGATTCTTGACTGTTTCATAGAGAACGTATAGATATACAACTTTCATGAAGACACTGCAGTGAGATTTTGTTATCTAGATAGAGAAATTTAAACCAGACGAAAAGTTAAACGATATCAGACGAAAGGTCAGACTAAAGGCTTCAGCCTAAGACCTATTCTCGAACAAACGGGCATAACTTTTTCTATAGATATTAGATGTAGGTCTTTCTTGATGGTTTTGTAGAGAACATATAGATATACAACATTCATGAAGACACTGAAGCTAGATTTTGTTATCTAGATTGAGAAAATTGAACCAGACGAAAGGTCAGACTAAAGGCATCCATCTAAGAACTATTCTCTAACGAATGGGCATTACTTTTTCTATAGATATCGGATGTAGGCCATTATTGACAGTTTCATAGAGAACGCGTAGATATACAACTTTTATGAAGACAGTGAAGCAAGATTTTGTGATCTAGATGGAGAAAATTGAACCAAACCAAAAGTTAAACGATATCAGACAAAAGGTCAAACTAAAGGCTTCAGTCTAAGACCTATTCTCGAACGAATAGGCATAACTATTTCGATAGATATTGTATGTAAGTTATTCTTGACGGTTTCATAGAGAACATATAGATATACATCTTTCATGAAGACACTGAAGCTAGATTTTGATATCTAGATAGAGAAAATTGAACCAGACGAAAAGTTAAACGATATCAGACAAAAGGTCAGACTAAAGGCTTCAGTCTAAGACCTATTCTCGAACGAACGAGCATTACTTTTTCTATTGATATCGGATGTAAGCCAGTATTGACGGTTTCATAGAGAACATATAGATATATAACTTTCATGAAGACACTGAAGCGAGATTTTGTTATATAGATAGAGAAATTTGAACCACACGAAAAGTTAAACGATATCAGACTAAAGGCTTCAGTCTAAGACCTATTCTCGAACGAATGGGCATAACTTTTTCTGTAGATATCAGATGTAGGTCATTCTTGACGATTTCATAGAGAACGCATAGATATACAACATTCATGACGACACTGAAGTGAGATTTTGATACCTAGATGAAGAAAATTGAACCAGAAGAAAAGTTAAACGATATCAGACGAAAGGTCAAACTTAAGGATTCAGTCTAAGACCTATTCTCGAACGAATGGGCATAACCTTTTCGATAGATATCGGATGTAGGCCAGTATTGATGGTTTCATAGAGAATGTGTAGATATACAATTTTCATGCAGACACTGAAGCGAGATTTTGTTACCTAGATGGAGAAAATTGAACCAGACGAAATCTTAAACGATATCAGATGAAAGGTCAGACTAAAGGATTCAGTCTAAGACAAATGGTTGTAACTTTTTCTGTAGATATCGGATGTAGGTCATTCTTGAAGGTTTCATAGAGAACGTATAGATATACAACTTTCATGTAGACACTCAAGCTAGATTTTGTTATCTAGATGGAGAAATTTGAACCAGACGAAAAGTTAAACGATATCAGACGAAAGGTTAGACTAAAGGCTTCAGTCTAAGACCTATTCTCGAACGAATGGGCATTACTTTTTCTATAGATATCAGATGTATGCCATTATTGATGGTTTCATAGAGAACATATATATATACAACTTTCATGAAGACACTGAAGCGAGATTTTGTTACCTAGATGGAGAAAATTGAACCAGACGAAAAGTTAAACGATATAAGACGAAAGGTCAGACTAAAGGCTTCAGTCTAAGACCGATTCTAGAACGTATAGGCATAACGTCTTCTATAGATATCGGATGTAGGTCATTCTTGACGGTTTGATAGACAACGTATAGATATACAACTTTCATGAAGACACTAAAGATATTTTGTTATCTAGATGGAGAAAATTGAAACAGACGAAAAGCTAAACGATATTAGACGAAAAGTTAGACTAAAAGATTCAGTCTAAGACCCATTCTCGAACGAATTTGCATAACGTTTTCTATAGATATCGGATGTAAGTCATTATTGATGGTTTTGTAGAGAACGTATAGATATACAACTTTGATGAAGACACTGAATCAAGATTTTGTTACCTTGATAGAGAAAATTGACCCAGACGAAAAATTAAACGATATCAGACGAAAGGTCAGACTAAAGGCTTCAGTCTAAGACCTATCCTCGAACGTATAGGCATAACGTCTTCTATAGATATCAGATGTAGGTCATTCTTGACGGTTTCATAGACAACATATAGATATACAACTTTCTTGAAGACACTGAAGAGATTTTATTATCTAGATGGTGAAAATTGAAACAGATGAAAAGTTAAACGATATTAGACAAAAGGTCAGACTAAAGGCTTCAGTCTAAGACCGATTCTCGAACGAATGGGCATAACTTTTTCTATATATATAAGATGTAGTTCTTTCTTGATGGTTTCATAGAGAACATATAGATATACAATTTTCATAAAGACACTGAAGCGAGATTTTGTTATCCAGATGGAGACAATTAAATCAGATGAAAAGTTAGACGATATCCAACTAAAGGCTTCAGTCTAAGACCTATTCTAGAACGAATGGCCATAACTTTTTCTATAGATATCGGATGTAGGTCATTGTTGACGATTTCATAGAGAACATATAGATATACAACTTTCATGAAGACACTAAAGCGAGATTTTGTTATCTAGATGGAGTAAATTGAACCAGACGAAAAGTTAAACGTTATCAGACCAAAGGTCAGACTAAAGGCTTCAGTGTAAGACCTATTCTCGAACAAATCGGCATAACTTTTTCTATATACATCAGATGTAGTTCATTCTTGATAGTTTCATATAGAACGTATAGATATACAACTTTCATGAAGACACTGAAGCGAGATTTTGTTATCTATGTGGAGAAAATTGAACCAGACAAAAAGATAAATGATATCATACGAAAGGTCAGACTAAAGGCTTCAGTCTAAGAACTATTCTCGAACGAATGGGCATCACTTTTCCTATAGATATCAGATGTAGGTCATTCTTGATGGTTTCATAGAGAACGTATAGATATATAGCTTTCATGAAGACACTAAAGCGAGATTTTGTTATCTAGATGCAAAAAATTGAACCAGACGAAAAGTTAAATGATATCAGACAAAAGGTCAGACTAAAGGCTTCAGTCCAAGACCTATTCTCAAACGAATGGGCATAACTTTTTCTATAGATATCGGATGTTGGTCATTCTTGACAGTTTCATAGAGAACCTATATATATATAACATTCATGAAGACACTGAAGCGGGATTTTGTTATCTAGATGGAGAAAATTGAACCAGACGAAAGGTCAGACTAAAGGCTTCAGTCTAAGACCTATTCTCGAACAAATGGGCATAACTTTTTCTATAGATATATGATATAGATCATTCTTGACAATTTCATAAAGAACGAATAGATATAAAACTTTCATGAAGACACTGAAGCGATATTTTGTTATCTAGATGGAGAAAACTGAACCAGACAAAAACTTAAACGATATCAGATGGAAGGTCAGACAAAAGGCTTCAGTCCAATACCTATTCTCGAACGAATGGACAAAACCTTTTCTATAGATATCAGATGCAGGTCATTCTTGGTGGTTTAAAACAAAACATATAGATATACAACTTTCATCAAGACACCGAAGCGAGATTTTGTTATCTAGACGGAGAAAATTGATCCAGACAAAAAGTTAAACGATATTAGACGAAAGGTCAAACTAAAGGCTTCAGTCTAAGACCTATTCTCGAACGAATGGGCATAACTTTTTCTATAAATTTTGGATGTAGGTAATTCTTCACGGTTTCATAGAGAACGTAAAGATATACAACTTTCATGAAGACCCTGAAGCGAGATTTTGTTATCTAAATGGAGAAAATTGAACCAAGCCAAAAGCTAAACAATATCAGAAGAAAGGTCAGATTAAAGGCTTGAGTCTAAGACATATTCTCGAACAAATGGGCATAACCTTTTTTGTAGATATCCGATGTAAGTCATTCTTTACTGTTTCATAGAGAACGAATAGATATACAACTTTCATGAAGACACTGAAGCGAGATTTTCTTATCTAGATGGAGAAAACTGAACCAGACAAAACGTTACACGATATCAGACAAAAGGTCAGACTAAAGGCTTCATTCTAAGACCTATTCTCGAACGAATGGACATAACTTTTTCTATAGATATCGGATCTAGTTCATTCTTGACGGTTTCATAGAGAACGTATAGATATAAAAATTTCATGCAGACACTGAAGTCAGATTTTGTTGTTTAGGAGGAGAAAATTGAACCAGACGAAAAGTTAAATGATATCAAACGAAATGTCAGGCTAAAGGTTTAAGTCTAGGACCTATTCTCAAACGAATGGGCATAACTTTTTCTATAGATATCGGATTTAGGTCATTCTTCACGGTTTCATAGAGAACGTATAGATATACAACTTTCATGAAGAAACTGAAGCGAGAGTCTGTTATCTAGATGGAGAAAATTGAACCAGACGAAAAGTTAAACGATATCAGACGAAAGGTCATACTAAAGGCTTCAGTCTAAGACGTATTATCGAACGAATTTGCATAACTTTTTCTATAGATATCGGATGTAGGACATTCTTGATGCTTTCATAGAGAACGTATAGAAATTCAACTTTCATGAAGACACTAAAGCGAGACTTTGTTATATAGATGGAGAAAATTGAATCAGACTAAAACTTAAACGATATCAGACGAAAGGTCAGACTAAAGGCTTCAGTCTAAGACCTATTCTTGAACGAATGGGCATTACTTTTTCTATAGATATCGAATGTTGGTCATTCTTGCCGGTTTAATAGAGAACCTGTAGATATACAACTTTCTTGAAGACATTGAAGCAAGATTTTGTTATATAAATGGTGAAAATTGAGCCAGACGAAAAGTTAAACGATATCAGATGAAAGGTCATACTAAAGGTTTCATCCTAAGACCTATTCTCGAACGAATGGGCATAATTTTTTCTATAGATATCGGATGTAGGTCATTCTTGATGGTTTCATAGAGAATGTAGAGATATAAAATTTTCATGAAGACACTGAAGCAAGATTTTGTTATCTAGATGGAGAAAATCAAACCAGACAAAAAGTTAAAGGTCAGACTAAAGGTTTCAGTCTAAGACCTATTCTGAAATGAACGGGCATTACATTTTCTATAGCTATCGGATGTAGGTAATTCTTGATGGTTTCATAGAGAACGTATAGAAATTCAACTTTCATGAAGACACTGAAGCGAGATTTTGTTATCTAGATGGAGAAAAGTGAACCAGAGAAAAAGTTAAACGATATCAGACGAAAGGTCAGACTAAAGGCTTCAGTCTAAGGCCTATTCTCGAACGATTGGTTATAACTTTTTCTATAGATATCGGATGTAGGTAATTCTTGATGTTTTCATAGAGAACGTATAGATATACAAGTTTCATGAAGATACTTAAGCGAGATTTTGTTATCGAGATGGAGAAAATTGAACCAGACAAAAAGTTAAACGATATCAGACGAAAGGTCAGACTAAAGGCCTCAGTCTAAGACCTATTCTTGAACAAATATGCATAACTTTTTCTGTAGATATCGGATGTCAGTAATTCTTGGCGGTTTTATAGAGAACATATAGATATACAGCTTTCATTAAGACACTGAAGTGAGATTTTGTTATCTAGATAGAGAAAATTGAACCAGACGAAAGGTCAGACTAAAGACTTCAATCTAAGATCTTTTCTAGAACGAATGGGCATTACTTTTTCTATACATATCGGATGTAGGTCATTCTTGACGGTTTCATAGAGAACGCATGGATAGACAACTTTCATGAAGACACTGAAGCGAGTTTTTGTATCTAGATGGAGAAAATTGAACCAGACAAAAAGTTAAACGATATCAGACAAAAGGTCAGACTAAAGGCTTTAGTCTAAGACCTATTCTCGAACAAATGGGCATAACTTTTTCTATAGATATCGAGTGTAGGTCATTCTTGATGGTTTAATAGAGAATGTATAGATATATAACTTACATGAAGACACTGAAGCACGATTTTGATATCTAGATGGAGAAAAGTGAACCAGTCGAAAAGTTAAACGATATCAGACAAAAGGTCAGACAAAAGGCTTCAGTCAAAGACCTATTCTAGAACGAATGGGCATAACCTTTTCTATAGATATTGGATGCAGGTCATTCTTGATGGTTTAAAAGAGAACATATAGATATACAACTTTCATGAAGACGCTAAAGTGAGGTTTTGTTATCTAAATGGAGAAAATTGAACCAGACAAAAAGTTAAACGATATCAGACTAAAGGACTGACTAAAGGCTTTAGTCTAAGACCTATTCTCGAACGAATGGGCATAAAATTTTCTATAGATATTGTATGTAGGTCATTCTTGATGGTTTCAAAGAGAACGTATAGATATACAATTTTTATGAAAACACTGAAGTGAGATTTTTTTATCTAGATGGAGAAAATTGAACCAGACGAAATGTTAAACGATATCAGGCGAAAGGCTAGACAAAAGGCTTCTGTCTAAGACCTATTCTCGAACGAATATGAATAACTTTTTCTATAGATATCGTATGTTGGTCATTCTTGACGGTTTCATAGAAAACGCTTAGATATACAACTTTTATGCAAACACTGAAGCGAGATTTTGATATCTAGATGGAGAAAATTGAACCAGACAAAAAGTTAAACGATATCAGACGAAAGGTCAGACAAAAGGCTTCAGTCCAAGAACTATTCTCGAACGATTGGGCATAACCTTTTCAATAGATATCAGATGCAGGTCATTCTTGATGGTTTGAAAGAGAACTAATAGATATACAACTTTTATAAAGGCACTGAAGCGAGATTTTGTTATCTAGATGGAGAAAATTGAAGCAGACCAAATGTTAAATGATATCAGACGAAAGGTTAGACAAAAGGCTTCAGTCCAAGACCTTTTCTCGAACAAATGGGCATAACCTTTTCTATAGATACTAGATGCAGGTCCATCTTGACGGTTTAAAAGAGAACATATTGATATACAACTTTCATCAAGACACTGAAGCCAGATTTCATTATCTAGATGGAGAATTTGAACCAGATGAAAGGTTAAACGATATCAAACAAAAGGTCATACTAAAGGCTTAAGAATAAGACCTATTCTCGAACGAATGGGCATAACTTTTTCTATAGACATCAGATGTAGGTCATTCCCGATGATTTCATAGAGAACATATAGATATACAACTTTCATGAAGACACTGAAGTGAGATTTTGGTATATAGATGGAGAAAATTGAATCAGAAAAAAAGTTAAACGATATCAGACGAAAGGTCAGACTAAAGGCTTCAGTCTAAGACCTATTCTCGAACGAATGGGTATAAATTTTTCTATTGATATCGAATGTAGGTCATTCTTGACGGTTTCATAGAGAACATATAGATATACAATTTTCATGAAGACACTGAAGCGAGATTTTGTTATCTAGATTGAGAAAATTGAACTAGAAGAAAAGTTAATTGATATCAGACGAAAGGTCAGACTAAAGGCTTCAGTCTTAGACCTATTCTAGAGCGAATGGGCATAACTTTTTCTATAGTTATCAGATGTAGGTCATTCTTGACGGTTTCATAAAGAACGTATAGATATACAAATTTCTTGAAGACACTGAAGTGAGATTTTGTTATCTAGATGGAGAAAATTGAACCAGATGAATTGTCAAACGATATCTGACGAAAGGTCAGACTAAAGGCTTCAGTCTAAGACCTATTCTCAAACGAATGGGCATAACTTTTTCTATAGATATCGGATGTAGGTCATTCTTGAGGGTTTCATAGAGAACGTATAGATATACAACTTTCATGAAGACACTGAAGCGAGATTTAGTTATCTAGATGGTGAAAATTGAACCAAACAAAAAGTTAAATGATATCAGACGAAAGGTCAGACTAAAGGCTTCAGTCTAAGACCTATTCTGTAACGAATGGGCATACCTTTTTGCATAGATATCTGATGTAGGTGATTCTTGGTCGTTTCATAGAGAACATATAGATATACAACTTTCATGAAGACACTGAAGCGATATTTTGTTATGTAGATGGATAAATTCGAACCAGACGAAAGGTTTGACTAAAGTCTTCAGTCTAAGACCTATTCTCAAACGAATGGGCATAACTTTTTCTATAGATATCAGATGTAGGTCTTTCTAGACAGTTTCATAGAGAACATATAGATATACAACTTTCATGAAGACACTAAAGAGAGATTTTGTTATCTAGATGGAGAAAATTGAACCAGACGAAAAGTTAAACGATATCCAACGAAAGGTCAGACTAAAGACTTCAGTCTAAGATCTATTCTCGAACGAATGGGCATAACTTTTTCTATAGATATCAGATGCAGATCATTCTTGATGGTTTCATAGAGAACGTATAGATATACAACTTTTATGAAGACATTGAAGTGAGATTTTGTTAACTAGATGGAAAAAATTGAACCAGACGAAAGGTCAGTCTAAAGGCTTTAGTCTAAGACCTATTCTAAAACGAATGGGCATATCTTTTACTATAGATAACGGATGTAGGTCATTCTTGACGGTTTCGTTTAGAACATATAGATATACAACTTTCATGAAGACACTGAAGGGAGATTTTGTTATCCAGATGATGAAAATTAAACCAAAGGAAAAGTTAAACGATATCATACGAAAGGTTAGACTAAAGGGTTCAGTCTAAGACATATTTTTGAATGAATGGGCATAAATTTTTCTATAGATATATGATGTAGGTCATTCTTGAAGGTTTCATGGAGAACATATAGATATACAACTTTCATGAAGACATTAAAGTGAGATTTTGTTATCTATATGTAGAAAATTGAACCAGACCAAAGGTCAGACTAAAGGCTTCAGTCTAAGACCTATTCTCGAATGAATGGGCAAAATTTTTTTTATAGATATCGGATGCAGGTTATTCTTGATGGTTTCATAGAGAACGTATATAAATACAACTTTTATGAGGACACAGAAGCTAGATTTTGTTATCTACATGGAGAAAATTGAACCAGACGAAAGGTAAGACCAAAGCCTTCAG
This sequence comes from Erythroxylum shatona, assembly GCA_027568895.1. Taxonomy (NCBI): domain Eukaryota; kingdom Viridiplantae; phylum Streptophyta; class Magnoliopsida; order Malpighiales; family Erythroxylaceae; genus Erythroxylum; species Erythroxylum shatona. The sequence continues at coordinate 2,403 of JAOSBK010028135.1, read as the reverse complement.
TCTAAGACATATTGTAGAACGAATAGGCATAACTTTTTCTATAGACATCAGATGTAAGTCATTCTTGACAATTTCATAGAGAACATATAGATATACAACTTTCATGGAGACACTAAAGCAAGATTTTGTTATCTAGATGGAGAAAATTGAACCAGGCAAAAAGTTAAACGATATCAGACGAATGGTCAGACTAAAGGCTTCAGTCTACGGCCTATTCTCCAATAGATGGGCATAACGTTTTCTATAGATAACGGATGTAGGTAAATATTGACGGTTTTATAGAGAACATACAGATATACAACTTTCATGAAGACACTGAAGCGAGATTTTGATATATAGATGGAGAAAATTGAACCAGAAGAAAGGTCAGACTAAAGACTTCAGTCTAAGACCTATTCTCGAACGAATCGGCATAACTTTTTCTATAGATATCGAATGTAGGTCATTCTTGACAGTTTCATAGAGAACATATAGATACACAACTTTTATGAAGACACTGAAGCGAGATTTTGTTATCTAGATGGAGAAAATTCAACCAGAAGAAAAGTTAATCGATATTAGACGAAAGGTCAGACTAAAGGCTTCAATCTAAGACCTATTCTAGAGCGAATGGGCATAACTTTTTCTATAGATATCGGATGTAGGTAGTTCTTGACGGTTTCATAGAGTTTGTATAAATATACAAATTTCATACAGACACTAAAGTGAGATTTTGTTATCTAGATGGAGAAAAGTGAACCAGATGAATAGTTAAATGATATCTGACAAAAGGTCAGACTAAAGGCTTCAGTCTAAGACCTATTCTCAAACGAATAGGCAAAACTTTTTCTATAGATATCGGATGTTGGTAATTATTGAGGGTTTCAAAGAGAACGTATAGATATACAACTTTCATGAGGACACTGAAGCGAGATTTAGTTATCTAGATGTAGAAAATTGAACCGGACCAAAAGTTAAACGATATCAGACAAAAGGTCAGACTAAAGACTTCAGTGTAAGACTTATTCTCGAACAAATGGGCATAAATTTTCCTATAGATATTGGATGTAAGTCATTCTTGATAGTTTAATAGAGAACATATTGATATACAACTTTCATGAAGACATTGAAGCGAGATTTTGTTATCTAGATGGAGAAAATTAAACCAGACGAAAAGTTAAACGATATCAGACGAAAGGTCTGACTAAAAGCTTCAGTTTAAGACCTATTTTCGAAGGAATGGGCGTTCCTTTTTGTATAGATATCGGATGTAGGTGATTCATGATGGTTTCATAAAGAACGTAAAGATATACAACTTTCAGGAAAACATTGAAGCGAGATTTTGTTATCTAGATTGAGAAAATTGAAGCAGACGAAAGGTCAGAGTAAAGGCTTAAGTCTAAGACCTATTCTAAAACGAATGGGCATAACTTTTTCTATTGATAACGGATGTAGGTCATTCTTGACGGTTTCATAGAGAACGTATAGATATACAACTTTCATGAAGACACTGAGGGAGATTTTGTTATCTAGATGGAGAAAATTAAACCAGACGAAAAGTTAAACGATATCAGACGAATGGTCAGACTAAAGGCTTCAGTCTAAGACATATTCTCGAACAAATAAGCATAACTTTTTCTATGGATATCGGATGGAGGTCACTATTGAATATTTCATAGAGAACATATAGATATACAACTTTCATGAAGACACTAAAGCGAGATTTTGTTATCTAGATGGAGAAAATTGAACCAGACGAAAAGTTAAACGATATCAGGCGAAAGGTAAGACTAAAGGCATCATTCTAAGACCTATTCTCGAACAAATGGGTATAACTTTTTCTATAGATATCAGATGTAGGTCGTTCTTGATGGTTTCATAGAGAACGTATAGATATACACCTTTCATGAAGACACTGAAGCGAGATTTTCTTATCTAAATGGAGAAAATTGAGCCAGACGAAATGTTAAATGATATCAGACAAAAGGTCAATCTAAGGGCTTCAGTCTAAGACCTATTTTTGAATAAATGGGCATAAATTTTTCTATAGATATCGGATGTATGTCATTCTTGACGATTTCGCAGAGAACATATAAATATACAACTTTGATGAAGAAACTGAAACGAGATTTTGTTATGTAGATGGAGAAAATTGAACCATACAAAAAGTTGAAAGATATCAGACGAAAGGTCAGACAAAAGGCTTCAGTGCAAGACCTACTCTTGAATGAATGGCCATAAGCTTTTCTATAGATATCAAATGCAGGTCATTCTTGACTATTTAAAAGAGAACATGTAGATATACAACTTTCACGAAGACACTGAAGCGAGATTTTGTTATCTAGATGGAGAAAATGGATACAGATAAAAAGTTAAACGATATCAAACGAAAGGTCAGACAAAAGGCTTCAATCTAAGACCTAT
>JAOSBK010028086.1:0-11946 GCA_027568895.1 Erythroxylum shatona | reverse complement strand
TGTACAGTCATTTTTCATGTGCAAAATTCACCATTCATAAGTATGCGGATGCTAGATTATGCATGAGCATATCAAGCGTTTCTAAGTACCCATTGCCCTCTCCAAATTACTATTCTACCCTTCCCACTAGTAATGGGATGTTACATTAATGTCATATTTATATGGTTTCGAAGAGAACTTCTAGATATACAGCTTTTGTGAAGACTCAGAAAGAGATTTTTCCATTTATGGGGTCAAAATACACGGTTGTATGAAACCACAATGGCAGCCCGTGTTTCTTTTGGGTTTGGTGGTGTTTTTGATCAAAAACACACGGTCGTGTCAATTTACACGGCCTGACCATGTAACCTTCGGGTTTGCCTTCTCCAAAACTCCTTCAATGGATCCTATACCCATTCTAGCCTCACTTCCACTCTTAATCTTCCCAAATTCACCTTTTCCTAATGCAACATCACTCCATAACCATTCAAACACCAATTAGATTTCATTCACTCCCACTTCTCAACTCATTTGATTCATCATCTTAAGTGGATAACTTCTTCAAATATACCCAATTTCAACTCAAAATCATCCATACACATTTCCATTCTCCACTTGATCATAAACACCTAAAATATAGCACATTCTCATACACTCAAAACATAACACATCATAAACATTCATCCACAAATTATGCTGCACCGAGTTCCTAATTTCATGTCAAAATTTGAGACTCTTAAAGACAGAATTTAAATTAATTGTCTTCATAATAAATGTAACCAATTGTCTCTGGTTTAATCCAAACTAGGAATCATCTCAATTGAACAACTACATAGCAATTTATGGCTAAAACACAAAAGCATACTTAGAGATCATGTTGTTGCAACATTTTCCAACTCAACTACTAAATTTTGTTTCCAAATCTTACCCTAGCACAACTCATACCAAGATGACATTTTCTACCCCAACACTCATCATTCTCAATTCCATTTCAAATCCAAAACTTTCACAAATCAATTCATGATCTATATTTGATCATGAACCAAAAATAGAACATATTCATTAACCCATTCATAATTAATTTTCTACACTCATCCTAACACCATTATATGGATCATCCAACTTCCAAAACATCTCTATAACAAATAATGGGTTATTAATGATCATTCACAATTACAAAAAAAAACCAGACATTTACATAGATTTTTCACCATCCACATCACACATATACAACTCACATAATCAAGTCATCAATCCCACATTTCTCATCATTCTAGTTTTGTTTAACAATACCCATAACATTTAAAGCATAAATTACACAGTTTCACTTCAAATTCTTCAAAAAAAAAAGCACTAGCCCTAGCTCCCAAGCATCACACGTTCATCATCTTCTAAAGGCCGTAAAGATAGGTTTTTAGTGACAATAAGGAAGAAGACAGCAAGAATGCTAGTAGCAAATGAAGGAAAGTGTGATCTTTAAAGTTAATGTGGTAGTGATTGAAGAAAACGAAAATGATGACGAAGCAGAGAAGAGAGCCATGAAGAGGAAGATGGGGAGAGCAAGAACAATACCTAATGGTCTTTTAAATAAAAAGCATCATGGGAGAGCAACAAAAAGGGTTTAAATCCTTAGTGGACTTAAGACATTGTTTCTCCCAATTTTCAATGACACTTGTCAATAAATCCTAGTCATTTATCAAATTTTTCATTTCCATTTGACAGTAAATTCTACTACCATTTATCATTTGTTTTGCCACTTGGTATTTTTCCTAGTCCAAAAATTACCCCAGTTTTTCAAAAATTTTCATAAAATTCTCAAAAAAATCTAAATCTTCAATTACACTCTCCAAATTAATTTTCAATACACAAAACCACATTTCTCAATATACTCACATTTATAAACAATTATACCCAGAATGTCAATGAATGCATGTACACTCATTTTCATATGCAAAGAATCAATATTCATGTGCATGAGTATGTCATATAATGCATGATCATGAAATGCATTTCTAATCTCTCAGTGAGTCTCTTACATTTATTATTCTAGCCTTAATATAGGTATCGGGATGTTGCACCACCCTAACTCCTTGTAATACTAATGTTGTGTAAAAGTCATAGGTAATCATTGGTCAATTTAGGAGAACCAATTCCTAGGGTGTGACAAGTAGTATGAATAAGGTCTAGGTACATATTTACCATAATATTTAAAATAATCAAAAATAAAAAATGATCAAATACAGATGAAGGGCCTGAAGAGTTATTTCCTCAGTCTAGTGTTTTCGCTTCTTACTTATAAACATGGCCTCTCTGCTAAAATTGTCTCTTGGTTTCCTCATCTTTGTCATTTCACAATCATCTCTTTAGGGTCGATGATTCTTCATCTACCATTGCATCTCTTTACTGATACCTCTCCTCACAATTATCATCGATAACTCCATAAAACATATGGGCACTCTTAGACAATAACTTAAAGTACAATTGAGAAAATTAAGCACCTATATATTTTCTATTTAATGAAAACAATTTTTAAAAGGTTGTACAAAAAAGAAATTGTCCTATAAAATAAAAGACCATGATGTGAATAAAATAAATTGAAAAACACTTTAGAAATTAATGGCTAACATGTGTAATTCTAAAATGCCTAACCAAAATTTATGACTTTGTAAGGATTTGAGCTCTATAATAATTATGAAAAAGATACATTTTAACATTACCATCATTAGAAAACCCCAATAGCAAAGACTCTAAGAAAGAAACAAGTTAACCTATAAATGCATAAACAATAGTAAAAAATGAAGTTAACCTAGTAGGAATAAGGGACATAGTCAAGTGCAGATGGAAGAATGTGAAACATAGAGTGAGCAATAATGAGAAGGATTAAAAGACATTTGAATAGCTTTACGAATCCAATAAATGAGCCCACTTCCTGTTAACAAAACCCATATAAAACTCCAAATAAGCTTAAAGATGGAAATTAAAGGTCCATTAATATAGAACTAATGAATAGAGGAAGACTTGTTACTTTGGTGATAAGGGGTGATAGAGAGCTTATGATGGTGTTGTTAGAAGCATAAATTATATGTTATAACTATGGAATGATAAGTTAAGTCGTACCACTTTATCGTTTATAATATTTTGGTAGCTATGACCTGTTACTAGATAATAATCTTGATATATGATTATAAATTATTTAATTGAAAAATTATAGATAAATTAAAAGAATTTTTAATTTATGTAATTCTAATTATGAATTATAATTATAATCATTTCAAACATATTAAGATCCCAGTGGGTCAAACATAAAGAACAATTAAAGATAAAAAATTAATTTAAATTATATTGGACTTAATTATAAAGTTTAAATAACTTAGAGGATCAAATATGAAATATTTAACTTTATTAATTGTAAATTATAATTATAATTAGAGTTAAATTTTAATTATAATTAAGAGTAAATTTTAAGTTAAGCTTAAAAGAAATGCTAGTCTTTCTCTATAAAAGAAAGAAAACCTAAAGGAGGTCGTATTCATGTCATTTTCTCTTAAGTAATTAAGTTTAATTTTTCTACGTTGTTTGCAAAGAAATTTGGTTGATTGCTGATGATAAGTTTGTAGAAAAGAAGAAGGATAATACATGAATATGGATTTTCAGAAGCAACAACGCATACAGCAGTTTTTACATACACACTTTTTAACGTTTTAAAGAAACTGAAACATAAATCTAAGATCCTAGAATTACGCCAACATAAAGAACGTAAAGAAAATGAGATAACCAACTCCTAAATTAGAAAATAAGACATCTGGCAGCATTCTTGAACACGTGTTTTAACACTCCTCCTTGTTTAGATGCTGGAAACTCCAAGTTTCTTCCTGAAACTTTCGAACTTGCTAAGTGGCAATGATTTCATAAAAATGTCAGCAACTTGATTTTCTGTCTTGCAATAACAAAGAGTCACATCACTACTTTTCTGCACTTAACTTACAAAAAACAACTCGATATTGAAGTGCTTGGTCTTTCCTTGAAACATTGAATTATTAGAGATTGCAATAGCTGCTTGAATGATATTGAATTAGGTTTGTCTTTAACTCTTTAATTCTTTGATTGACGTTTTAAGTTCATCCATCAAAGAGATCTAATACAAGGTTATAGAAAATCATTTCGCTATATTTATTATCTGATCCCAATTGATTTTTCAACAGTAATATCAGAACCTCAAAATTAGTTGCTTTATTATTATTGATTTGATAAATTTGTTAATGCTAAAACGAAATTTTATGCTCATGTAGCTTTATAGTTTATGTAAACTTGGAAATTTGAATGTTATCAGTGTTGACTGTTTTTGTTAAAATTTATCCCTATGTTCTCCATAATAAAATTAGTTAATGCATGACCTATAGCTATTATTTCTAGATATGGCAAAATAGAAGTATATCATTTTTAATTAATTATTTTGGAGTTGTTGAGAGAGGCTAAGAAGCTTCATCTCAATACCACCATTAGTAATGCCAGTAACCAAAACCCACACGGGTAGCTCAACTGGTTATTAGTAAGGAAGTTGAGTGCAAAGGTCTCAAGTTCGAGTCTCGGCAGCGGCAGTGTGGGAGTTCATCCAATGTGGTGGCTCCTTGTGCGCACCGAGGAAAACGACTGCCTTGCTAATAACTTAAGTGAGATTAAACCGTTATTTACCACCCTCACAACTCTGTCGGGCCGGGGTGTGGGGGCGCCTAGGGTAGGCGATTCCACCTTTTGAGTGCAAAAGTAACCAAAACCAGCAGCAGTCCTTCCACTAGCGGTAATAATAGCTACTGATGAATCTGCATGCCAGTAGCGATATCCACCACTGGCAAGGGAGAGAAGACGCCTATATTTGATTTTCTGGAACGATGAGGCCTCACAGAAGAACACTAAGATATGACCAGATCCATACTGGTGATAAAAATTGACGGCGGATGCGAGAACCCTAAATTTGAAAAATGTTGTGGCATACGAGGAAGAGGACGATGCACATATGCACAACACAATAATTAACACCTACATACATGCCTCATAAAATGGACTAACGCACGCGTCTGACATTCCTCTCCTTTTGTTTTTTATTCTTTAATTTTGATTAAATTAGTTTTTTAATTAGATTGATTTTAAATTAGTTTAAATTCCTAAAAAAATTTAGAAAATTTATTCTTTAATTTTTTAAAAACATTAATTTTTTGTTAAAATATTTATGGAAATAAATTTGATATTTAAGATTTAAATTATTGAACTAAATTATTTTTCAAATCAATAATCAAAATCAAGAAAAATTTTAGTATTATTGATGATTTTATTTCAACTGCAAGTGCATGATATAACTGTAACTAGCATTGATAAATATGAGATCTCATAAAGATTATGATTATTGATATTAACTCTTTTCATGTTACCTAAATGACAATTTAAGTGTTTAAAATAAAATAAAATAAACTAAAAACATGACAACACAATTAATAAACTAGAATGGAAAAAGGGTTAAAAAAATCAATTAATAAAACAACGCACTTTGAATTCGAATTCTCCCAAGGATTTTTCATGCAATTATGATTTCACTAATCAATTTAATCTAAAGTTTATTGGGCCATGAAAATTCCTCAGTTATGCTAATATCTTTTTCAAAATATTAATACCTAATTCTAGGTCGATTAATTAAAATCTTTTCTATTAAAACTCTTAGAATCACATTAATTGATTTATGAATTTCATTATTAGGTTTGACATTAATCTAAAATATTTAAGTCCACCTATCTTTAATTTTGCAAGTAATTCCTTTCGATTACGGTAGATTAATTCACATAAGAGTTTCTTAATCTCCAATACATTAAATCACAAAGGAATCAACGTACCGAAAAACATTAGTTCAAGAATAATTATGAACACAAAATTAAATCTCAATAAAACTAAAAATTAATTAAATTAAAATAAAACCACTATAATGTCCATTATGAGGTTCATCAAATCTAGATACCAAAAAGAATTTAGATATTAATGATATCTATCAAAACACCAAAACTAAAGAGAAAACTAAAATCAAGGATAATATGATGAAATCTATATAATCTTTAATAATCTTCACCATGGATTGATGAAAATCTACTTCATATCGAATAAGCCTCTTTCTCCTTATTACCACTCAGTCATAGCTTTTAAAATTTGAATTCAGATTCTAAGAGATATACGGGCATCAACATAGGTGTGTTGATGGTCATGTACTCTAAATAGATATGTGATACTTTTTTTAAGCTAAAAACATGCATGGACATGATCATCGAATGTCAATATGACCTAGTCATAACTCATCACAGGCATGTTTCTCATTAACATGGGCATGTTCCGCATAAATTAATGAACACACCTTCTAACTCTTCCAGCATAGCCATGCACTTGTCATAAACTTAATAACTTAGTCAAGACCATTGTAAATTGCTCTAAACTTGTCTGAATTTGTTCCGTTAACTGAAAATGAGTGAATTACACCCTAAAAATGAAACACGAACAACTTATGTACAAAAGACAATAAAATTACTCAAATGAAAAAAAATGTACTAGACATGATCCTAAACATATGACTAAATCAACATTTACTAACTTCCCCACACTTAGATTTTTTTTTGTCTAAAAGCATATAATAATTTAAAATTTTCAACTCTTCTCTATTTCAACTTATGAATTCACACTTCAAATGTAATGCCTTAAGAATCAAACTAAAATACATGGGAATCAAACAATCATAGAATATAATTTCATAAACAAACACTAGAAATGAAAATTTGACAATCTTTCTAAAATCAAGTGCATAGGATTTAATACCCTCACATAAAAGATTCACTCAATTTACTTAAATTATATAGGGTGCACATTATTGAAACTTTTAAATTAATACATAAAAAGAGTCTTAACTATAAGCTTATTAGTATATTACATGTCTAACACCATAAAATAAATTAGATGCAAAAAGTAAAAGTTCTTTACGTGAAGTTATAATGAGGTTTAAATAAGGTGTTGGACCCTAAATTTTTGAAGTCTAACTTAGAGGTCATAAAATGTGAGCTTATTACCCTGAAGGGTTATTTCAAAGAACCCTCATTAGCCCACTATTCGGAGTCATATAACGTGGGCATAATCTAATGAAATCTCCTCAACCCTCAATAGTTCATCTTTATTCTCATAACATCCCAAAACTTTTCCCTATTTGATCAATTGATATGCGGCAACCAATTCTTATGATCATGTCCCCAATCATGTTATACCTTTAAAATTTTCTCCGGAAGCTATGGGGGGGTTCACCGCGATGAACTATTGTTTCACCGCGGGGAACAAATGGGATTTAGCCAGATAACCCTTCAGGTAAAGTTGTTCGCCACGGCAAAGTTCCCATATTAGACCCAAGCATCTCTCGAGTTAATTACATTATAGCAAGAAGTTTGACTTCGCCGTGGCGAAGATGCACAATTAGCTATAATAAGGCCTTTCGGGAAGGGTTCACTCAATAGCCTTCCCTAGGTCTCTACATCTATCCAATCCTTACTTTCACTCTAAGTTGTCCCGAATTCACTCCCCTTAAGGTAACATCATTTCATGAAAATTCAACTAAAAGTGTTATTTTGTCAAATTCTTAAATCTCTACACAATTTATTCACTACTACAACTAATTCTCATCCTTCACACTTTCCTATCTTTCTTTTTCTATAACACATGTTACTTATATGTAACCACAATTCCTATTCAAAAATTCATCATCTCAAATCAATTACTTCCTCAAGTATCCCTAATTTCAACTCAACCTTATCCATACACAAATTCATATTTCCACTCAATGGCATCCATTCATAATTCATAATTCATTAAGATTAAAAGATAAAAGTTTTTACAAAGCCGTAATGGCATTTCAAACCACAATACATCAATGTCTCATAATCCTAAAATACATAAGATACTTGAACTAATAATACTTGAAATGCAAATAAAAGCCTCATTGTTACAAAATCTAGCTTAAAATACAAAAATATGCAATTTGGAGAGATGCCTTAGCCCTTTTTCACTCGATCTCATGTTCTTTCCCTGAAGATGGGACAGATAAAGGGGGTGAGCTTAAAGCTTGTAGGTATCAAGTTTATAGTCGAGAAACAAGCAAAAATCCTTTTATAAAACTCATTTTCATTGAACCTTTTCATAACCATATTAATTCCGCACTTAAAAAATCATAAAACACTTATTTCATGAAATTCTCAATTTGTCAAACAATTCACAATAGTACAAATCATGTATGCATCCATCTTGTCAAACATATCATAAGCACATAAGCACATCAGAATGGTTTGGGTGGAACCAAAACAGAATGTACTATATATTTTCCATAATGGTCCTGTGTAGCCATGAATAGAACGTACTAACGCAATCTCGTATAATGGTTTTGCATAGCCGTAAACTTATGACAGTCCATAAAGGAGCTCTATGCCACTAGTGGGCAGGCAGGAGCAGCCTTTTGCCAAAGTGCACTTGACTTAACTTAGGGGACTACCACAAATCCACATAACATGTAATTCATGACTTGCAAACTTGTTACCCAAATGGCACATTTTCGAAACTTGATTTTTCATAAACATGAGATATGTCAAAACCATGATTTCATAAACATGTTATCTTTTCAAAAATCACTTTTAAAGTCTTTTCATAAATCATCACACAACTAATATAACAACATATTGCACTTTCTCAAATCATTCAAAAGCAATAAATGCAACACTTATAATGCAATTGAAAACATTAAACTTCTTTGATTCAAAGAAAACATTAGTGGCTTATTTACCCTATTATAAACATGTAACCCACCTTGATTTACTTCCTTAAATACTTGCTAAAAGATGCCTCGCCCTTTGTTCCTCTTGCCTTCTAGAAAAATGTTTCCCCATTTCCTTAAGTTTCTAATGACTCTAAAATCATTCGATTTAGTTTAGTAATCTAAAAGTTATATCCCAAGCAATTTTGGACTATTTGTATAATAAAACAATATTCTATATCAACTTCCATCTAACAATTGAAATTTCTTAAGACTGAATTGGAACTTTATTTCTTCATAAACTTGTATCCCTATGTCTCTAGTTTACTCCAAATCAAAAATCATCTCATTTGGATAACTATAGAAAAAGTTATACTTAAAATACCAAAACATGTTTTGTGTAGGAAAATTGGAGTTGGTCGCGGTGATGTCGAGAGTTCGCCGCGGTGAACTTGTCTAGAAACATGTCCCTAGAGTGTGTTTTGCTACATTTTCAACCTTTTAATGTCCCCTATTTCATATATCACTCATCTCAAACCTAAACCATCTCTTCTACTTCATTTTCAATTTCCTTTCAACCCAATATTACTCAAAACAAATTCATAAACTACATTTGATCATTAACCCTAAAAGAGAACACTTGCCTATATCATTCATCAACAACTTTCTACCCATATTCAACTTCCTTTCAGTTTCATTTAAGCAAACCCAGGAAATTTAAAGCACAACTTACTTGATGAAGCTTCAAAATCTTTAAACTCTTCAAGATATCCCAAACCCTAGATTTTCTCTTCTCTCTTCTTCTATTCTCATGCTTCCCTCTTCTTAAACAAGCCAACAATTTTTCTTCCTTTAACTTATACTCTTAATAATCATATAATGTCCCTTTTGCCCTCCAATATAAGCCTTATACCTTTTAACCTTAAGTGTCTTGCCAAAAATGCCCTTATACAATCTTACAACATTAATTCTTTAATTCCATCAATTTACCCATGTCATAAAATCCTACTAACCTTGTCATAACAAATTAACTCCAAACATTAATCTATCAATACCTCATAATTTTATTTAAATCATGCTTAATAAATAAAAAAATTAGGGGCCAACATAAGGTATGTCCAAGGATAGAGTGGGCTAATCAATATGAAGGCAATTTCATAAGCAATATTATAGAAAATTTGAATTTATGTAGCCTATGGCACTTATTAGACTGTAAATAAGGTGCAAAGAAAATATTGAATAATGCAGGTATTTTCTCTTTCTCCTTCTCATAACTTCAACAAATTAAAAACATATTTTCATTTTTTTCTCTTTTTTGACCAAGCTCGCTTCAAGACATTTTAAAATTTTTTTCTTATGAGCTTTACAAGGAGAATATATGAAACCTTGATGACTAATAAATGAGAAGATATAACCTTACATAAGCTAACATCTTTCCTAATACTTGATATTTCTTAATCTAATCAAATTCTAATACAATCAACTAAACACAATCCTTTATCTGACAAAAAATAAATATTTAACTATCAATAAAAAGGTTATTAGAAAATGGCTAAGGCCCAAAACTTTTTACACCTAAGGTATAAATATAAGGTAAGGTAAAATAAAAGAAAATGGCTCAACAAAAGTGTAATCTAAGTTCACTTTTCATATCAATGCCTCTGATCTAAAGAGGTAATCTTAAAATATAAACTAAAAGCAAGTTATAGGGTCAATATACATGATATTCACACTACAAAGAAAAATCGACCATAATATAATGATAATAAATGCTCATTGGCTCAAAATCTTATAATTTAGGCTCATTTGACAAAATTTTTAAGCACTTTTATTGAAATCAATAAGTTAAACATTTATTTATAACGTGCAAGTAAAAATCCATCCAAGTATGCGTTCATCCTTCTATAATCTAACTTATTTCAATGATTCAAAAAAATCAGAAAATGCTTCAAGATAAGAATTGTTGGGCCCCGTTTCTGAAGCCCAACAATCCATCCAAAGTCATAAAACGTGAGCGGGTTTCCTTGGAGGGTTATTTCAATGAACCCTCATTAACCGACATTTCACAGGGTTGGCATGCCCACACCAGCCCAACACCAACATCTCAATCTAACTTCTTCAAGACAATTGTAGCTCTATGTCTCTAGCTTACTTTGAAATAAGAACCACCTCATTCAGAGCCTTATAACTTAAGATATGACTAAGAACTCAAAACATGTTCGTATCCTAGTTATGCTCTTCCAACCGATCCCTCATTTTATTTCCATCAATCTTTTTCAATTCGACACCAAAAGCCACCAATTTTTGTGGAGAGGTAGAAAAATTCAATAGGAGTCTATTGCTTCAAGAATAACCTCATTCGGAGGTCAGATGACGAAGTTATGGCCAAATGAATCCAACGTGTTTATGTCCTTACTCATTTTGTACCTCTCTTGGCGTAATTGCCATAACTTTTTCTACACATGTCGGATTGAGTTTGTTCTTAGACCATTTAAAAGAAACTTCTAGATCTACAAATTTTATGAAGACCACAAAGAGAGATTTTGCCTCTAAGAAGATCAGAAATAGGATAGGAGATGACGATACAAACTAAGACAATGAATAGTAACTTCATCTTAGATGAACAGTAACTAAGACAAAGCAACATTACAACTTGTAATGCTCATATCTCTTAACTCCGACATCCAAAATTTACAAACTTTATATCGTTGGAAAGCTAGAAAGATCATCTACAACTTCCAAGAAGACTATTTCACCTAAATTAGCTCACATCAACCTAAAAATATCCTTGAATTCAGTAAACGAATTTCCACAGCTGTCACATACACATATCCTATGTAACATCATAACTTGTAAAGATCATAACTTCCCACTACGATATCCAAAACTTACAAACTTCCTACTGTTGGAAAGCTGGAAAGATCATCTACAACTTCTAAGAAGACTATTTTTACCAGTACTACCTAGATCATTCAAAATTTTCCGCCGAAGTCAGTACACAATTCTATCCCTATAGAAAACTTGATATATGAAAGGTACACTACAAGAGAATAAGCTCATCTGCAGCAGAACTTCTTCAATTCTCAATTCATTTCCAAATCAAAATGAAATTCATACAAAGTTTCCATACATAGCTTTAATTACATATCGAC
>JAOSBK010028055.1:0-11948 GCA_027568895.1 Erythroxylum shatona | reverse complement strand
TTTAATTAGAAACTAATTTCTAATGAAACTACTATCTAATGTTAACTAAACAAATTAGTATTTATTCAATTAGAAAAATAAACCAATAAAATTAGTTTATTTCTAAGTTTAATCTAATTTTCACTAAACAAATTAGTATTGAGTTAATTAGAAAATAAACTAACGAAATTAGTTTATTTCTAAGGTTATTTTTAACTAAACAAATTAGTTAGTTAAAAAAAACTATCTAAGTAATTAGAAACTTATTCTAATTTAAAGTATAATTGAACTAATCAATTTATTTTAGAAACTAATTTAATTATCTAAATTAGTTAGTGTAAATTAAAACTAATTTCTAATTCTTTATATTATATTATGTATCAATCAATTATGAATTTAAAAAAATATTATAATTGGGTCATAAATGTTTTATTAACTCCATATTATCTTTAATGGCCCAAAAAATAAATAAAAAACAACCCAGAAACGCGCATGCTCTTGAAAGCCGGTCTGGCGCGTGCAGAGCCAATGCCAGGAGGTTGTAGGGCTGGGTCATTGCACGCGCCAGCCTTTGCCCTCACCAGCAACGTCTGGTGCACGCGCCAGATGCTGCATCGTTTCAGATTTGTGGGTGCGTCTTCTTCCTTAGACGCACCCTGGTTTCTGATTCTTTGTTTTTTTTCTCTTCTCCATACGAAACTATTACAAGCACCATCAAGGGCATAAATACAACACAATAAACACCCATAACTTCAGAAACATTGCAAACTCATCAAGGCAGTGATTTGTTCTTTGATTAACACCGAAAAACGACACAATTAACAGTGATTTTCTGTGTTGCTTTCAACCAAATACAGAACAAACCCACAATCAGAAACGCAATATCTTTTGGTGCTTTCTCATAAACATGAAACATCCATACTGTGTTGTTTATTCCTTTTTGGATGTATGATGTAGCAGTAAAACGAAGAACAACGAGAGCAATATATATATATATCATGCCATAGCAAAGACAGAAAACATTGATGGAATAGAAAATACAATTATATGGTAGAACATATATAACAAATCATGCAAAACCATATGCTCTGATACCAATGTTAGGATTAAATGAACAGATCAAAAACCATAACCACAAAGATTATGCATCGAGGATCGATTGTATATGCGTAGAAAAAACAAAAAATCACATGCTTGGATTCTTGTTATATATTCCACCAGTTAAAGAATGCAGATATCTCCTTCCAGAAGTTGGAAAGAACCAACGTCGAACCAAAACAAAATACACAGAGTAAGACGTTTATTTCAAAATGTTGCCTTTGCTTTTATATAGCATCTGTGAATAACCACCATTAGTAGTTATTCTTGTAGGATGACTTTTCGACCCATCATGGGTGTAAAATGTCATCAATCGTGGAGCTTTCGTTTAGCTTGCGCAGTAATAGAACAAAGAATCCTTGTTAACTAGCTAGTGAGAGAAAGTCTGGTGAGAGAAAAGGTGATGGGTTCATTTTCGTAGATTATTTCGTAAGGGATCTACTAGGAGTGTGTTTCACTGAGGGCAAGGCCGGAGCACAGTGGGTCTATGGCATCATTTGATCCGGAGGGTCATCAGGTGAAGAAAGGTCGAGCGTGCAAGCACGAGGAAGATCCTCCCCAACCCAGGCCGTCCTACATCGCGACAGTCACAGGGGGGCATGCAAAGGACGGAGACACTACATAGAAGGGATGTCCTAAAGAAGATCACGTTGAAGTTGAAGACGGGGATATCACGCCCGTAGTCAACTAACAGGGAGGAAGCATCCTCCTCTCACAAAACCTGAAAGCCAAGCTTGACAAATAGTGGGAGCAGGCAATCATTCTGAAGGTTCTGGGATGTTGAGTGGGTTTCTCTATGCTAGGCAACAAGATGAGGACTCTGTGGAAGTTGCGGGGAAAGATGAAGATGGTGGATCTTGAACACGATTTTTTTCTGGTCAAATTTTAAGAGGAGGGTGACTACTTCCGGGTCCTCATCGAGGATCCCTAGGTGGTTTTCGGGCAGGTGGTCGCAGTTTAGAGGTGGAGCTCGACCTTTCGCCCCTCCCAAGTCAAGATAACCAGAGCGTCGTATGGATTCGGATTCTAAACTTACCGATTGCAAGATATCATCCGCGAATCCTCTCTGCGGTGGGAGATCTGGTTGGCACTACAACTCGACTCGATAAAGAGACGCTGATTGTCAACCTTGGAAAATTTGCCAGAATCGCGATGGAAATAGATTTGCATTGCCCGTTGACGTCGAACATCGACCTTGATGGAGAAACGCTTCTCATCTCCTATGAGGGGCTTCCCCAAGTCTGTGTCAATTGCAGAATCCTTGGACATACACCTAGCGCATATGCCAGGACTGCCCCCTTCAAGAATCTAGCTGCTATGTCGGTGAGTAATGAGGGAGCAACAACGTCCAAGACTGGTGGTCCGTTGGCAGTGCAAGGAGGGCAGCAGGTGACAGCGTCTTCTAACGGCTATGGGCCGTGGATGAACGTGCAAAGAAGATGCCAAAGAGTTGCGACAGGACAGGGGCAGGACAGAGCTAGTACATCACATGGGGGAATTCAATAGGAGGATCAAGGTTTGTAGTCTTATTAAATGATGTTACTGTAGAAAAGGGGACAACCACCAAACTAGATGGAAATAACGAAGGGTTCCCCATTGGATTTGGACAGCGCCTAAATGTGTTCAGTTTTAAGGGAACGGGACGGACTCCACAACAGTCCAGGGCCCCCACAACCACTGAGCTATCCCGGCGATCTCAACTGGGTGCTAAGGGCAAAGGTATCATCGTAAAGAAAAAGCCATGAGAGGAAAAGGGCCAGTATAGCGCGGGCCTGACAAAAGAATCCGACCCGAGTTCTACAATTCATCTTAAACCCACAACCTCTGATTGGAACCTTATAGTCAACATCTTGACCCACTCTGAAATGATTTGTGACAACCAGATCATAGCGGATCAGCTTTAGGAGACCACGAAGAGGCCCCAGGGTCTAGAGGGGGTGAAGGATCCTGGAGCAGATTCGGACATACCTGATCTCCCCCTACAGAACCGCTCGATATCGCGATGGCCTCAGTGGGGTAGGAGGAATCCTTGAGCCCATGCCTGACTCAGGACGAGATACTGGCCCCTGATTCTAAGGAGCACATGGAAGCAACAGTCGGGAGCCAGGTGGATGCCCCGAGGTAGGGTTATTTTTCCTTCCCTTTTTATGTCAATTTTATTTTGGAATTGTCAAAGAGTCGGCATGTCTAAGTTTCAGACCCTCCTGTGTAACTACCATCGTAGTTATAAACCTGATGTGTTGGCCTTGGTGGAACCCCGGATTAGTGGAGTTCGAGCCCAGGATGTTATTCGTACCCTAGGGTTTGATTTCTCCTTTAGAATCAAAGCGGAAGGTTTTTTAGGAGGTATTTGACTCCTTTGGAAAGAGGCCTTTGGTTAACCCATTCAGGCTTTCAGGAGGTTGTCGATACGTCTTGGAACCCATCGGTGGGGACAATGAGTAGTTCATTAACCTAGCTCTCGAGTCACCTTCAGAGGTGGAACCGACAAGTGTTCAGTAACATATTCCACCAGAAGAAGAAGCTCGTAGCCAGACTGGAAGGTATTCAGCACGCTATGACGACCGACAATCAGGACTCGTTACTAGAGTTGGAGGACAAGCTTAGCAATGAGTTATTACAGGTCCTGTGATAGGAGGAACTATTTTGGCATCAAAAAGCCAGATGTGAATGGATTTCCAAAGGCGATCGGAACACCAAGTATTACCACACGATCACCCTTTCCAAACGTAGGAAGCTGCGTATCGAGAAGCTCATCGATTCTGATGGCCATAGTGTTTCAGATCCGGGCCAGTTGCGTAACCTTGTTACCGATTATTTCGTCCAACTCTATAGTCTGGACGAAGGGCCTATTGTATAGTTCCCCATCATGGGTGCCTTCCTGCCACTTTTTGAGGCCCAAGTTTAGGCTCTTAACCTCGCTATTTAGGCTACTAAGGTCTCTAGTGCTATTTTTGCGATGAATCCCAATAAAGCCCCCAGAGTCGATGGCTTTAATGCTCTCTTCTACCAGAACCAATGGAGGAAGGATGGGCCAGCTGTGGTGGATTTCATTTAGAAAATTTTCCGATAGGAATGTTAGGACCACAACTTAAATAGCATGCTTCTGGTTCATATCCCGAAGACCCCTTTCGTGATTCAGGTCTCCCAATTCAGGCCGATTTGTCTATGCAATTTATTGTATAAGATTATTTCTAAAGTTCTAGTGCACCGCTTGAAAGTCCACATGGACCATTTAGCAGCGGCGACCCAATGCAGTTTTATTCTGGGCTGGCATATTACGGATAATATTATTATATCCCAGGAGGTGATCCACTCTATGAGGAAGAAAGCGGGTAAAACCAGATACCTAACCATCAAAGTGGATCTGGAGAAAGCGTATGATCGGCTTCAGTGGCAATTTTTTAAGGAGACGCTGGAGGATATAGGCCTTCCGAAACATTTAATTTGGGTCATTATGAAATGTGTCATGACTACTTCTCTTCGAGTTGTCTGGCAAGGCTCCGCCTCTGAGCCGTTCTGGCCTTCGCGTGGTATCAGGCAAGGTGACCCTCTGTCACCTTATCTTTTTGTTCTCTGCATGGAGAGACTGGACCATCTCATTTCGATGGAGATGGACTGGGGGACTTGGAAACTGATTAAGATGGGCTGCACGGGACCTCCCATATCCCACCTTTTCTTTGTCGATGACCTGGTGCTCTTCGCGGAAGCTGAGGACCATTAGACGTAGATTATAGCTAGAACATTGGACACATTCTGCAGAGCGTCCGAGCAGCAAGTTAGCAAAGCCAAAATCAGGATTTTTTTCTCTAAGAACGTTTCTCGGGAGACTGCGCGGCGCCTAAGCCATGGACTTCAGGTGGCTAGCACGACTTACCTAGGTCGGTATTTAGGGGTTCCTTTGATCCACGAGCGGACGACCAGGCACACCTATCAACATATCCTGGATAATGCTCAGAGGAAACTTACAGGGTGGCACGCCAAGATGCTATCTTTAGCATGCAGAGTTACTTTAACGCAGGCCGTCCTTTCGGCATTGCCCATATACACTATGCAAACGATTCGGCTTCTACACCAATTGTGTGACGATTTGGAAAAAAATTATGCGCAACTTTATTTGGGGTTCCTCGACTGATCACTGTACGATGCATCTGGTCAACTGGGAGTCGGTGTGTAAGTCTAAAAAGGTGGGGGGCCTGGGCATCAAATGCATTCGGTTCATGAACGACGTGTTACTGGCAAAATTGGGTTGGGGTCTGCTCACTAAACCTACGGCTTTTTGGGTTCAGATCCTTTGGGCTAAATATAGACTCGATACTACCCATCTTCCCCTTACACTCTCTAGGTCAAGGGCTTCGTCTGTTTGGAAAGGGATTTTGGCGTCTTGGCAATGGGTCCGGAAGGGGACCAATTGGTCTTTGGGGAACGGGAAGAGGGTGTTATTTTGGATGGATAACTGGCTAGACAGATGGGGTCCTCTTATTCAAGTGGCATCCTCTCTAGTCCCGAATACCCTTAGCTTGATGATAGTAGTGGACCTCACTAATGAAGGAGGCGAGTAGCACTGGCATGAGTTCCAACAGTACCTCCCTTTCGTGGTTTGCATGACACTTGAGAACTTAAGCCCTATTGTTGGGAGTATAGGGGAGGATAGCCTGACGTGGGTACTTACCCCCTACGGAGGGTTCACTGTGGCGTCTGTGTATAAGGTTATCGAGGACCTCCCCACAGACAACAGGCACAGACTGTGGGAGATTATCTAGAAATGGGCGAGCCCATAGCGCATTAGATCGTTTCTTTAGCTTGTTGCTAAATGCAAACTCCTGAAGAATTAACAGCGCGTAACTCGTCATATTGCCATCGACAATAGTTGCCAGTTCTGTAGATAGGAAGAGACCACTGCACACGTGGTATGGGACTACACATAAGTAAAAGCTATCTGGGGTCAATTTCCCTAGGAAGTGGTGGCTAGGGGTTTTTTCCAGCAGGAGGTGGACACTTGGTTATCGAGTAACCTCACAAAAATTGCTCAGATGCAGCAGGAAGCATGGGCCACAGTCTTTGGTGTCACTTGCTGGTTCCTCTGAAAAGGAAGGAACAGTAGCATATTTGAGCCAGCTTTTGTTTGGCTAAAAGAGGGGCACAGAGTTATCATGGATTATATGGGGTGGATTGCCCGAGCTAGGATGATGGAGAATTGTGTTTTTCCAGCTCAGAGCTTACCGGTGGGTACTTTCGTGGGGTGGACAAAGCTTTAGGCGGGATGGGTGAAAGTCAATTCTGATAGCCCTATGAACCCCGCTTCCAAAATGATTTCCTCCGGGGGTCTGTTTAGGGATTAGAATGGGGAGTGACACGAAGGGTTCCAATAGAACCTCGCTAGGGGTTCGCCGTTAGCTGCAGAGTTATGGGGGGTGCTCTCGGGTCTTACTCTTGCTTGGGACCTGGGATATCGCTAAGTGGTGGTCGAAGTTGACTCTTTAAAGGTCATTAATATTCTTTCTGCTCCATTTGTGATACTGACAGAGGTTTCTATTTTGGTGACAGGTATCCATCAGCTATTGCAACGAGAGTGGACGGTTAAGATCCGACACATTTTTAGGGAAGGAAACCAGTGCGTGGATAGCCTCGCTCGCCTTGTTGGTGTTTGTAGCCTGGGACTTTATATCCTACAAAAGCCCCCTTTTGGAGTCCAGGAGATACTCTGTTGAGATGCGCAATGCGCAATGTACCCCAAAGTGTTAATTTAGTGTTGCAGTTTCCTTTGTAAACAAAAAAAAGTAATAGAACAAAGAAGAAAGAGATAAAAAAATACATTGCTTTTAGATACCATCATTAGAGACACTATTACAATATTTACGTAGAGACCTACAAGGATAAGTATTCACAAGATAAGGACACTTATACCTAAGGTAATAACAGAAGAATATTCTAGATGATCTAATTAAGGCTAGCTATACAAGATGTTTGGATTATAGTATTATTTGTGATAATATTCCCCCTCGAGTTAAAATGGACAGGATGGACATTGAGACTCTATCGTAGCCAAATAAATCAATCATTGACAAGAGGTTTGGTTAATGTGTCAACAAGTTGATCTTTGGAAGATACTATAGCAATGCTAAGAGATTTGGTAGCAACATGTTCTCTAACAAAGTGATAATCCAAGCAATGTGTTTGGCACATGAGTGAAAAACATGATTGGCAGCAACGTAGGTGGTCCCCAAGTTGCACAGTACAAAGTTGGCACCTCAGGAAGAACAATGCCAAGTTCACCAAGGAGATTTTGAATTCAAATTAATTCACAAGTGGCTGTAGCAAGAGAGCGATGTTCAGATTCAATACTAGACCGTGAGACAGTTGGTTATTTCTTGGAAGTCCAGGAGATGACATTAGGACCAAAGTAACACAACAAAGCTTACTGTAGAAAGAGAATTTATTTGACATCCACCCCAGTCTACATCAGAATATGCCTTAAGGAAAATAGAAGCTGAAAAAAGAATGAGATGATTGGAAAGTTTCATATGTAACCCATAATTATATATGCCACATAAATAACGTAAATTACTTTTAACTGGATAGCTTCCTTAAGATTGTGCATAAATTGACAAACACAATTCACATTGAATGAGAGATCTGGGAGAGTGAAGGAAATATATTAGAGACTTCCCACAATACTTCTTTAAAGACTAGGATCATTGAAGGCGCATCCCTTATCAGACAGTTTGGTATTAGCAGCCATAGGTGAAGGCTTGGGTTGAGCATTAGACATATTGGTTTCAGCCAATAAATCAAATATATATTTTCTTTGGCTAAGAATAAGACCATCAGAGACTTTATGGACCTCAACACCCAAGAAATAATTTAAAAGACCCAAGTCTTTAATATGAAAGGATGAACCCAAAGTAGAAAGTAACTCAAAAATTGCATCATCAGAGAAACCAGTGATAATGATATCGACAACATATATGAGTACATAGACATGGCATTGGGATGAGTTGAAGATAAATAATGATTGGTTTGACCTGGAGGTAGAGAAACCAAAATCTACTAAAAAAGAACTAAAACAATCAAACTAGGCACAAGGGGCTTGTTTGAGTCTATAAATTGAGCAACGAAGCTTGCAGACATGATTAGGATAGTCAAGGTGAAGAAGACCTTGAGGATGAGACATGAAAACATCCTCATCAAGAGAACCATGTAAAAAGGCATTTTGAACATCAATTTGCCTCAACAGAGAATGAGTTTTTAGCAGTAGTTTTTGGATTGGAGAAGTTTTGATCATACTTGTTGGGGACGAAGGTGATCATCTATTTAGACCATGTAGCTCTGAAGCACTTGGAGAACAAGAAAGAATCCAAACTGAGATTAATTTACTGGATTATACTTCTTCAAGAATTCGATTTGGAAATCAACGACAAGAAAGAAGCTGAAAATTTAGTAGCTGACCACTTGAGCAGGATCACTCTGAGTACCGCATCTGATAGTCTTCACGACAAATTTCTGGATGAGAATCTCTTCGCAATTCAATAGATAATTTTATGGTATGCAAACATAGTAAACCTTTTAGTAACTAAGTTTTTACCGAGTGATTTATCTAGAGCTGAGAGAGATAAAATCAAGCGAGAGCTAAGTATTACATTTGGTATGAGCCTTACCATTGGAAATTTTGTTCTAATCAGATTGTTAGGAGATGTGTCACAGACGAT
Organism: Erythroxylum shatona; assembly: GCA_027568895.1. Taxonomy (NCBI): domain Eukaryota; kingdom Viridiplantae; phylum Streptophyta; class Magnoliopsida; order Malpighiales; family Erythroxylaceae; genus Erythroxylum; species Erythroxylum shatona. Next base: position 3,162 of record JAOSBK010028055.1, on the reverse strand, counting down.
GAAATTCCTTCTATTTTACATTTTTGTCATTCATCTATGTGTGGGGGGACACTTTGGTCCAAAAAGAACTACTAAAAAAATTTTATAATGTGGATTGTTTTGGCTTAAGTTAGTTTATGACTCTTACATCTTTTGCAAGTTTTGCGATCATTGTTAAAGAACAAGTAACTTGGGATCGAGGAATCAAATGTCACTTACGAACATTCTAGTATGTAAGATTTTTCATGTTTAGGGAATAGACTTTATGGGTCCTTTTCCTTCCTCCTTTGGTAAGAACTACATTTTGTTGGCTGTAGATTACGTTTCGAAATGGGTTAAAGCTAAGGCTACTATATCTAGCGATGCTAAAACTATTATAGATTTTGTTAAATCTAATATTTTTCTCAGGTTCAAAACGCCTCGAGCTATCATTAGCGATCGAGGAACCTATTTCTGCAACAAGATTTTTGAAGCTTTGATGAAAAAATGTGTCATCGCACGCCAAGTCTCTACCGCCTATTATTCGCAAACAAGTGGGAAAGTTTAGGTGTCCAATAGAGAGATCAAATTCATACTACAGATAGTGGTGAATCCGAACCTAAAGGATTAGAGTCTATGATTGGACGATGCTTTATGGCCATACCGAACTGCGTACAAAACTTCTATAGATATGTCACCTTATTGGTTAGTTTTCGATAAGCCTTGTCATTTACATGTGAAAATAGAGCATAGAGCTTATTGGGCTGTGAAGTAATTGAATATGGATCAGATGGAGGTTAGTAACAATAGGAAATTGCAATTGCAAGAATTAGAGGAGATTCTTAATGAGGCGTATGAAAATGCAAAAATTTATAAGGATAAAACTAAAGCTTTTCAAGATAAAATGATTTCTAGGAAACATTTTTCAATTGAACAAAAAGTTCTTCTTTATCATTTAAAGCTTAAGTTATTTCCAAGAAAATTACGATCTCGTTGGCTTGGACCATTTATTGTTACTAACATTTTTTCTCATGGTGCTGTAGAAATTGAAAGTTTAGATACCTTTAAGGTATTTAAAGTTAATGAACATCACCTGAAGCTATATTATGAGAACTTTTCAGTTGAGCGAGTGGAAGAAATAGAGTTGGTAACCCTAACTTATTTCTGATCAGGTAAGTAAAGAAAGATGTCTAACTCAAGACTTTAAAGAAGCGCATTCGGGGGAACCCGTAAATTTTTTAGGTTTGTTTATGTTATTTATTTTCAACAGTTTTTATTTTCATTTCATTATATTTATTTCATTTAGTTATGAATTTAAATTCACATTTTAAGTTCTGTCATTTTTATTTTTCATTTTAAAAATTAAAAAATTAAAATTAAAAATAGAAAACGAAAAAGTTGGAATTTTTGATTCTTCCCGTTGCCCTTATTTCCCCCTTTTCCCCCCTTTTGTTTTCATCAAATTTTTCCCTTATTGTTCCAAATTGCAACTACCACACATCACCACTCCCATCTTGGACATTCACTCACACTTGCTAACCACTTAATCACATTCAATACTAATCATCATCAACAACCCACCCATAAACCCTAACTTGTGATTTTGTTAATTGCGTTATTGTCTTGTACCATTGCAGGTTGTTTTTCACGAAATTAGCATAATGCCAAGGAAGAAGAGTGATTCTCGTAGACTAGCACCTCCAATCTGTTTTGTTGCTGATTCTCTTCCACCACAACCCACTTCAAACACCACCGAACCACCTCCTGCACCAGCCCAACTGTAAATACTTGCTACTCCAGCACCATGAACACGCCAAAAGACAAGGAGAGGCAAAGAGGTCAAAAACAACAGCAAATGGACCACTAGAATTAGGGGTTGCACCTCTTTCTGACTTCTCGAAGATACATCACGATTCCAACAGCTAAGTGAACAAAAAATTTATCCCTGTAAGTTTATTCTTTCCAACACACTTGAAGCATTGAATGTTTATGATTCTTTCACACAATTGATGGATCCAATTGGCTGGTGTGTGTTTGCTAGAATTAATTGCCCTGCATTTGTCAAATTAATGAGAGAATTCTATATCACATTCATATTTAATTGTACTGATGAGTTTAATGTGTTCACGAACGAGGTTGGTGAATTTCGATTGATGGGAAAAAATTTGCATTGTCGATTGCTGAATTGAATATTGCTATAGGTTTTGTTTTGATTGCTAAAATTGAGACTGCGTCGTTTATCAATGATAAATGTGACTACCATGAAGATTTTAATGCATTTGAATTATGGAGTTAATGATCTGTTGATACAAACCCATATAATGCTAGTATTTATAAGAGTTCCTTACTTAGAAATCCTATTTTTAAAATCATCCATAGATTGTTGACATATAATTTTTCTGGTCGTAATGATGCTGCGGGAACATTGTCGAAAGTAGAATTTTATTTCCTGTGGTGTATGGATAGGCACATTTCTGTGAATTTAGGTTATTGGTTTATCACTTAATTTTAGTCAGTGCTACATAAGAAATCCAAACCTTTGATCCTCGGTTCATATATTACACAATTGACTATTAATTTGGAACTATTTGATCTTGATCATACTAACATAAATGTGGTTTGTGGTATAGAACTGTTGGATTTAGATTGTTTGTGCAGGATGAGAGTTGTGGATTTTAGCTGTGGCCACATCGCTTTCACCATTCCGGGCCCAACCACTCTCCCCCTATGAGATTCTTAGTAGTATGAAGTCGGGCTCCCCCAGCTGAAGCCACCAACAACATGACACTGATTTGGAGAATCGTCTCAATAGGATTGAACAAAAAATGCACCGTTTGGAGCACAATTGGATGGCCTACCACTTCCACCAACACCTTGATTTCGACACTTCCATAATAGAGAAGCTTTCTTTAACCTTTTTCTTTATATTTATGCTTTTTAAACATTGAGAACAATGTTGGTCTCGGTGTGGGGGAAAGAATTGGAATTTTAGTGTGTGAATATTTTGGGTTTTTGTGTGATTTTTATTGATTTTTGCATGTGGTTATGCATGTTAAACCATGAAGCTTTGTCATATTAGTTTGGATAAGATTGAGTATATGCATGAAATTAAATTGGGCTAAGTGATTTTTAAGGTGAATCATGTTGATTGATTGCAATAACTGATCTTATAGACTTAGTCAAAATTTTGACATTTGAGTGATG
>JAOSBK010028034.1:0-11948 GCA_027568895.1 Erythroxylum shatona | reverse complement strand
TTGGGTTTAACATATTGGATTAATCTTTGATGGATTTTATATGCATACTTTTATGAATAATTTGTATTTGTTTTCACCAATTATTTTTATAATGTGTTGTCATATATATTGATATGAATAGGTTCTGGTTATTTTGAGAACCAAACTTGAAAATAGGTTAAAACCTGACATTCAGGTTTGTGAAATTGTCAAACCTGACATTCAGGTTTAGGTTCAGGTTATTTATAAATAGGTCAGGTTACCCTACCATGAGCACCCCTAATCCTATGCTTAAGGATTTGGATTTTCATATATGAATGACCATTCTCTTTATCATTAGATTGTTTATATATGAACCCATTATTAGAATCTTAAATATAATCCTTAAGTTTTGTATTTGTATGTTGCTAGAATCTTCAATATGATTCGTAATTTTTATGCTGAAATTTATTTATAGAAAATAATGGCTTTGAATCATGAGGGACACAATCTGTAATTGTTTTTGTTTTCAATTGATGTCAAATCATTAGGGATATTGTAACCTACGTTAAATAACTCAAGTGTATGTAGTTATCTTCTTGATTAACCTAATATCCTAACTCGTAATGTGGTTTTCCAATTAAATATAGAGAACTTGTTCTAGATCATTCAATAGCTATGTTTGAGTAAAGAGCTTATTTTAATTAAACACAAACTAAGGAAAAATTGGGGTTAACAGAGCTTATTATTGACCTACGATTATTAATTGCTAAGAGAGGTATGAGAACATCAATTCAATGAAGTATGTTTAATTACGTGTAGGTTGAGATTGAACTGATGACTGAGTCTGTAACATATTCATCACTTTTCAACATTTTTGAATGTTTTCTTTAATTTACTTTTGTTATATTACTTCCATTTTATTTTCTTATTTGAGATTAAACCAAACCTCCCTATAACCTAAACAATAATTATTTTCATTTCAAAAGCTTTGTAAACACTCTCTGTGATATGATGTTTGCGTTTAAATCCTTACTACTTATTTGAAAAAAATTCTTTCCTAATTTCTTATTTCCAAACATAAAATTTTGATTATCCCTCCAATACAGATTAATAAACTAGAGAAGGGATCTATTTCTAAGATGGTTTTTTAAATTTTTAAGTTGCATTGACATGCTCATTTGGATGCCTTACTATTAGAACCCTATGTTCAGACTGTGGGATCGTGCGAGTGTTGGTGAGCCTTGGCCAATGCTTGGCATGCAGTCGGTATGAGGAAGGCATGTTGATGAGGGAACAGGGCAAAGTCTTGCTAGTTGGCAAGCAAATTTGACGAACTTGTGAAGTAGGCGAGGGATGCGAGAAGTATCAGTGAAGATCTTGAGAGCAGACGAGATTCGATACTTGTAGGCGCGCATTGGCAAAAATCTTTGACGAGATGTGAGATTCAGATGTGAGGCCGCATGGAGTTAGTAAACTAAGTTATGCGAGAACCGAGGTGTGTGAGAATGCACAAAGGCCTATGAGACCTTGCGAGGATGTGCGAAGGTATGTGAGCGTGATAAGGTGCATAAGCAATTAACTTCGGCGAGGTAGATCGAAGATATGTAAAATGTGCAAGGTTTTATACTAACTTAGATTGTGACTTGTACTTACTCATATAGCGACGAGACTGCACCATGAGTGAGCTTGATCATAGAAGATGGACTTATCTATGGATGTGCATTGATGGAACTACATGCGAATAGGCCTTGGTGACTTAGAAAATGCATCAGCAGTGACATGGCAATTGTAGGTGATGTGGCATATGATGATGTGGCAAGATCAACTTGAAGATCACATTGGAGATTCATCAAATCTAAAAGATAAAGATCATGTGGGAGAACCATCTGAAGATAGTGAAGATCTTCATAGATATGGATGCAATCTTCTAAGTTGGCATATAATCTTTATTTGATTAGATTATGATGTAATGTAGCCAATTAGAAGAGTCCTAAGGGAAAGGGATGTCTTCCCATTAGTCGGTATGATATAGTGTAATCTTTAGTTGATAGGATCAACTAGGATTGTGGAGATCCTTAAATATCTTAAACTTGCTTTCCAAGCAAGAGGAGCCTATAATAGCTCATTAGATTTGAGAGCTAGAGAGAATTCAATCATTGAATCATTCACTCATTGAGAGAAATCACTCAGAGGAGAGAGTTTTAGGAGTTGAGAGCTTTTGGGGGAGTTCTCATTATAAGGGCTTCGAGTAGGGAGTTCCTTGTAGAGGCTTCGAGTAGGGATTTTCTTGTAAGTTCTTCGATAAGGAGGTACTTGTATCTTTTGTTAAAATTTTGTTAAGAGTTAATAAAAGATTAGCTTCAGCTATATATATATATACTTATTTCTTTCTTTACTCTGTTTTACACTTGTGTTATTTTATATGTGAGAGAAATACTTTAACCACTTGTGTGCACGTGAGGTGTTCGAAGGCTAACGAAATTGTTCGGTGACATTTACGTGAGAAGGCTGAGTCTTACTTAAGTAGAACAAAGTAGGATTGTCGTATAAAGGTGGGCACAACTTGTAGACCTCTGTCACACCTACCATAGCACATATTGCATAAGCATTTATATGTTATGCATTCACTATAAACATTTTTCTAATAACAGAGGTGAGGTAAAATAATTCTTGTTCAATGGAGCAAGTGGTTTCCTCATTCACCTTTCTTGTTGGTGCATTAAGTCTTGTATGAAAATATTAGGAATTTGCATCCACATTCAAAATTAGATATTTAATGGCCTCAATGGTCTTATCTACCCTTACTCCTCTATTTAAGCAATCTACGATATTTCTCTCCTTTGATGGCAACACTTTGTAAAAGCATTTAATTAAGAACAAGTCATAAATTTGATGGTGTAGGAAGCTTGCACAAAGCTTGTTAAAATTCCCGTAACATTCACAAATAGTCTCTGCAGTGTGTTATCTTATTTCACATTTTTTTTATATTTGCAATCTAGGATGTAAAAAAATATTTCTATAAAAAATGTATGTCTCATATTATTCTATGAGTTGAGGGAACTCAATGATAGGTAGTATAACCAATCTTTAATAAAGTCTACTAAATAAAATGTAAGTGCTCTTAGAATGATATATTCTTTTATTTTCCCTTGTGGGTTTATACTAGAGCATATTACATGAAAATCTTTCAAGTATTTATGCATATCTTCATTTGAGGGACCACAAATAGTATGTAATAATATATTTGTCCTTATTTCAATTTAAAATTCATTTATAACTCAAGAAACTCAATACATAAAGGCTTTTGATTTAGGTAAAAGCACCCAACTCGCTTAAAGTAAGATATTTGCTCGTAATCTTTTCTCCTTATAACTCTCAATCTTTATCAAATATGGAATTTTGGACCATGTTTTTCTCTCGTAATTTTTTCCTATCTTCTCTTCCTAACCAACGTAATATTTTTACTATTCTAGATTAAATTACTATCCACCTTCATAAGACTACATATACATTGTTAAAAAGACAAAGATAAGCGTGAAATAAAATTAAATAAAATTAAAATCATAAAGTAGCTAGATTGCCTCCTCATAATTGCATCAAAATTTGATATGTTATTGGCTTACACATAAACAATAAGCCTTTACCTTAAAAAATTATGTATTAGTGAAAGTAAAGATAGATCTTATAGAGAGTATTTAGCCATATTTATTACTTGTGAACAAGAATAAAAATGGGATTTAATTATGATAAAATATTATAAAATATAATAAAGGAATACAGGTTAAATATGAAACAACATTATAAGACAAAAAACTTTACACTATATCTACATCCACTTTGAAAATTGTATATCAATCATCAATATAATCATCAATTTATACCTTAAACATTTAATATTGGAATTACTTCTTATATCTCTTTTATCATAGTTAAGTAGATAGAACCACTTTCAAATTAACTCTAACTACTTAATAACCCTAAGTAAATGTCTAAGATTTAATTAAGTAGTAACTTTAAAAACTAGAAAGAGCAATGAAATAAAATAACATAAAATCACTCGGTTGCATTTAAATCATTCAATTATTCTTCTTAATATTTAAGAATTTTGACTACAACAATCCATTAAACCCTATTCAATTCTCATATTACAGGGATTAAACAATTATGAATTTAATATCTTATCTAGCAAGATATTGTAACAGTTAATAAATTAGTATGCCTTTATAGTAATTAAATGACACAATCATAAAGATTAACATAAAGGAACAATCAATAGTTAATGTATAAATTAAACCATAAAACGAATAAGATCTTACATTTTAATACATTCTAAAGTTTCATTTTCTTTCAATCAAGTGTAAAAGTTTAGCCACATAAGACTATGGATGAGACAAGAGATTATAAAAGAGAGAAAGACAATTATCTCTCCAAAATCCTAAAGGAACTCAAGATTAAAACTAAATTGTAAAGAAATAGGGATTAAAACTCTTAAATAGAGGAGCTTCTTAGTTTCGATGTCACATGTGATTTATAACACATTCATGTTACAAATATATCTTTCACTATTTGTTTTTAATGATGGATAAGGGCATTTATATGCCCTTTTAGGTTGTGTTCTTTATTATTTCTTCTAATATATCTTTAGTGAAGACATAGGCACTAACATGAATAATTTTTTACTTCTTTGGCACTATTTAATACAACATTCTTTTACTTGCTTATGTAATCGTATTTTCCATATTAAGTTTTAAGAAAACTTTGAGCTGGAATACAATTTTTTGTTTAGTAATATTTCTCATTGCATCTCTTTTTAAAATTGAAAAAAATTGTAATCTAGCTATGTATCCAATAATTTCTTATGCTCCAACATTACAATATAGAACATGCCCTAGTACTCAAGCATATTACAAACTATTTATAGTTAGAATTCTTAAAAAATCAAAACATGAAAGTCATAAAGTTCTTAAGCTTTTCATATAGTTCAGAATTTCCCCATTATCTTCATTTTATCCTTAACACTTGTAGTTGGATCCTAAACTTAAATATAAGTATAATGAGTGCATTTAGTAATAAAAATATGTGTTAGGGACTAAGTACAAAGGGAGGAAAACATGTGATTATGTATTCTTAACTACCATTGTCACAATCTCAATGTAAAGTTGTACGACAAATAAAATACATGGTAAATAGGACTGAAGGACTAAATACTAAAGGATAAACATATGTCATTTTGCACTTATATCAACTATGTTCACAATCTCAATATAAAGTTGTATGAAAATAAAAGATGTGGTAAATATCTTAACAATTATTAAGATTCCCTTAGATGAAAAGAGAATATTATAGACAGACATTAGTAATAAATACTATAGAGTAGTTCTTTTAAGAGAAAAAAGATGGAAAACAAAAAATATGTTCACACACGAGTATTCATTTCAAAGAATTAGAAATTCATTATCTATATACAAACATCTCTGTAAAAATAGGTATATAGAAACTAGAGTTCCACCCAACATGAAATCATTTTTTGATTGAAATGGACATATCATATTACAAAGATGTTAGTATTCAAATAAAAGATTATCCTTTCTACAAATCTATTATGATACATTGAGCAGTCCATTAAGCGTAATGTTGATGTCAAGCATATAAAAGGAGACTTCAATCTCATCCTGGACATATTGTATAGGCCCTTATAACTTTATACTTCCTCTCAAATTATTTCGATAATTTTTGATATGTTAGCATTGGCGATAATTTTGAGAGATATTTAACAACTGATACTCCTATAGTGATTCAAAATAGTTTACTTACACTCCATACCAGGTTAAAAGTTTTTAACTACTAATGCCTGCTTATTCAAAATTTTGGTCTTGTTAAATCCACCCATCTAATGGGAATCCACCTTAAATACCTCTTTACATATATGTTCCATATTCCTAATCTAAACAAATTTTCAACATAAGCATTGTGCTCCCTTTGGTATTTCACATACATCTGGAAAATTGTTATATGCTTACATGTATTTGTTACTTTTCCTTCTTTTATACCCTATAAAAAATACTTTAATTTTCTTTAAGTTTATAAATTTATTTGATCCAAAGAAGAAATATTGGAGAAAATGACTAGTGAAGGCTTATAGAAATTATTATCTATATGCAAAATCAAAATATCATCATCCTCATAACCCCCCTTTTTTAACTAATCCCTATATAGTGCAGTTTTCCATCATCCTATCTATTCCCTAAACACCTAAACTCTCTATGCTCACTAAAACGTTTGTCCTTATCGAACTTTTCCATTTCACCTTACTCTTAATTTTCAAAATCATCTTCAACCATGTTGAGAGTTACATGCTTTCATATTCAAAAGCAATCATACGATTCAAAAGTCTATCATCCTTTTAGATTCTTTTAAAAACTATATAGTTGATTGTGGCAAACTTGAATTTAGATTTAGACTTGCCATTTAGATGGAATGTTAGAAATTTTAGTAATAGCTCGATACAACTAGAGTTAACTCATAGGTCCCTAAACTTAATATCAATTTGTAAGTTACTAACTTTAGTAATTTATCCTTTTAAAATTCTCAAGACCTAGGTGAAGAGAAGCTCATATGACTGAACATCCACAATTAGATCTTGCTAAACTAGAGTGTTCTATATCTAAATACCTATAAGTTTATCATAAACATCATTTGAGAAAAGAAAGAAGAATTATGAAATCATTTCAACTATAATGATTTTAAGGAAGGTTAAGAATCCTAAATATCTTATAAAACAAGATTATATCTTTGAAAAAAGGAGAGATTAAAATGTTATTAAGCATGTTTAAATCTATAATTGTATTTAATATAAGTGGCATGTAAGCAATAATGTCATTTGCATTTGTGATCTAATTAATGATGTTGTTTTACAATTGTAATGTAAAGAATGATCTCAATTATTTGATGATATAATAAGTTATATCATGAGAATGAGATATCTACCTAACTTCCCATCCATCCCCTATATAAGTAAAGAAATGAAGTTAACTTTGTATTCAAGTTTGGAGAACTAATCAAATAAGAGCATTATCTCTCTAAAATGTTTTAAACTTTTCTTTTCTATCAAATCTTGAGAGGGTTTACTTAAATGAATAAAATGCTTTTTTTTAGAAGTTGGAAAGAATAGTACTTTCCACCATAAATGCTGGAAGTCAAAAAATGTTAGTATAACAAGTGAAACAAGATTATAAACAACTATGCTTGGGAACTAGATTAAACAAACTTGACAAATTAAGGCTAACTTGAATGACCTGAATCCCCTCCCCATCACGATGCCATTTTAGTTTAACTTTATAAAATGACATTTTAATTTGTAAGTTTAAAAACTTTAAGGCTAAAATAATATTATTTTAGAGTGGTCCAAAGTTAAAACCTAATTGAGTTTTCGACCCGGTTCAAGCCACTTATTAAAGGATAGATTCAGCTAATCTATTGTCATCCCTAAGATTAAGCTTCACATGGTAACCTGCTTAGACTAAAGAGTTTGGAAATTCCTTTTGCAATAATTATTTGCCTAATTTAAGTGAGGATATCATAGCAAAATTCTAGCAATCCTTTAGTTTCATCTTTGAAAATTCTCACTTTTCCTTCTTTCTAAATACCATATATGGTGCAATTGAATACAAATTTGAAAAATGAGGTTAGCTTTCTTTTAGTAGCTGTCTTATTTTACATAAAATAAGTTGCATAAGTATTGAATTTATGCACAAAATTACTTGGTGTAAATCCAAACAATGTTTTGATATGCTTTGTTATCACGTCAACATCATAAATTTAGAATTCTCTTTAGATTAGGGAACTTACTATTACTTGATAACATTTGCCTAATCTTCACTGAAAATTTACTTTTATTAAATATGGTTTAAAGTTATATTATTCAATTTTAATAGTTTCTATTAGTAATATTTTTACATATATAATAATTTTGTATTGTTAATCTATGTACATCCATAGAAGTTTGTGTTTTTTTCATCTATAGTAATTTTTTTTTACTAATCTATGTACATCCATAGAAGTTTGTGTGTTTTTCATCTTATGGCTTCATTCTAAGTTTCTCTATCTTAAAAGCTTGATTCTTGATTAATGTTGTCATAGTCATACAAAAAGACAAGTACGCTTTACATTTGCCTCTCTATGAAGATCCTGTATATCAAAAAAGTCTTATACTATAGATCCTATTTTAGGTCATTGTTAAATAGGGAAAGATCTGGAGTGTAAGATTCCTAAAAGGAAAGCCTTGAGAATTGATGCTCGCTAAAAGAAAGGGCTTGTGTCTTGGCCAACATACCTAGAATTTACACTACAGTCTTACTTTTCTTATCCCTAATCTCTAAAGGTATCTGCTCATAAACACAAAGATCTAGTGTCCCCGTATGCTTCCTGACTAAGAGTAGCCTGAGTGATATTAGAGTTATACATGTTATTGACTGTGACAATAGTATTCTTGATGAGAGTGAGTAAGGAGTCTTCTATATCCATGAGTGAAATATCTATACCCAGTGACCCTATTCATCTTTCTTCTACCCTTTTTATTGTCAATCTCCCTTCTAGTGTGAAATGTACCCTATCTAATCATATAAAACACCTTTTAGAAATAACCCATCTTCATGAAGAAAGTCACATTTCATATACTTTTGTACCTTTTCTTAGTCCATAAAGCACATATTCTCATGATCATTCTTGGATAATAAACATAAAAACTATCCTTTCCGTACATCATCTAAAAGTAAAAGAAATCATCCAAAGTTTCTGTCTAAAACAGTGTGATCTAAAAGCTACAACCATATAGCAGTATGTGAAGCTCGAGATTCTTAAGGAGCTCATTTCTCTTTAGATAGAACAAAACCATACACATCTTCACATTGGAGCTATAATGTCTTCCTCACCATCGCCCCTAATTTCAATATTAGGTTAGATGATCCCACTTTGTCTAAATGGCTCCTAAGTTTATATCTAAATCACTAGAGCAAAACAAGATCCTACAACCATTATGGCTACTCTACACCATTAGATGATCTACCATTTGCAGAATCACGTCATAAATATGAATTTTTCTAGTTCTACTTTTGATGCCTTGTACATGGTAACAAACAAAGCTCATGAATAGATTACCATCATCAAATCCAAAAGCAACTACCACCAATTAAGCTTGAGAAGCTAATGCCATCAAAATAGATCACTAACTACTAGAAAGCATTCCACGCTCACCATAGGCATTCCTTCCACACCACAATTCCTTTAATTCTTCAAACCCTTTGAGATGGCTCAGTCAGATCAATTTACACCAGGCCTATAGAACATCAACCTAGACCCTCAACAACCTCTAGTCCTATTCTAATGTTTTAACTAGTGTTCCCACATACAAAAGGAAAAGATGGACCTCTGATCCATTATTTCAAATCAAATGGACAACCTATATATGTTAGTTATTATCGTGGACATTTTGTCCAGGATGTAGATCCCTCTATGTGTGAACCAAATTGTCAAGTATGTCTGAACCCTGATTTACACAGTAAAGATGATGAACTTTATAATCAATGATGAAGGAAGAAGAAGAACAAAAAAGGAGATCTATAATTGTCAACCTACTTGACAATTCCACTATCAATATAAGGATCATGATGATGATTTAGAACCATGGATTGAGAATCCAAAACCAAGATCCATAAGTATTCAAACATTTCTCAAAGTTGTTGACAAGGAACTTTGTTCAATCTAGAGTCAATCTCTAATAGACCTCAGCCAGTTATTCCATCTCTTGTTCTTACACCCTCTCTAATTTCATTAATGATGGTTAATCCCTATGAGGAAGATTTTCCTCCCCTGGAGAGACATATAAATGATCAACAAATGGTTATCTCTAACCCATATATTCGTGCCTCTGGTATAAGTGTTTGATGTGGCATATCGTAACATTACTCAAAATAACTAGACCTACAACTATAGTGGTGGCTTGATCCTATAGAGATTAAATACAATTATTTTCCTAAATTATCTGTATAAGTAAAATAGGGGGTTTTAATTCAATGCAAATTAGAAAATAAAATAAAATAGAATCTATAAAAACAACTCAAATTAGGCAGCAGTAAAGTGATAAAATTGATAAATGGGTTTAAATCTGGTTCTTTGGTAAATATTGACCTAAACACAATTTCACATATGTCATTCAATTATCGTCTTCACACCTTTCTTTAGATTATTGATTGTAAATTAGCAACAACCTCTGTTAATCCCAATTTTTCCTTAGGTCCTAGTTAATTAACCCTAAGCATTGTAAAACCTAGAACAAGCTATCTAACTTTATCTAGATAGCTGCATTACAAGTGAGCAAATGGCCCAATCTAAGCAATAGTCACACAAGCTTGGATTATTTATCTTATGTTATGTTATCACCAATGATTTAATATCATTAGTTGGCACATATGACTTCAAACATGATTATTACATATCTTATTCAAATTATAGCAATGGGTTTTCATAAAAAGGAATTCAATAGAGCATCAAAAGCATTCTTACACAACACCCAATCATTAATCTCAAGATAACGTTAACAGTCCAAAAAAAGAGAAAGAAAATGATACACAATGATGTATGCTTCAATGTTCTCTTCGGTGTTGATTGCACCTCCAACCTAGCGTCAGGTGGGTTAACCCTCCATCTTCTCCATTAAGCTCCAAGAATCAGTCAAGAATGCATCCATTATAGATGAAAAATGACCATAAATGAAGGACAATACTAGTTGTCTGGTTCAACTTAAAAACTCCATTTTAATCTCTAAGAATGAAGGAGAATCAGCTACTGTCCACTCTCCTTCTTGAAGACCAAAGAGGAATAATGAAGAAGGACTAGCTGTTATCCACTCTCCTTTGCTCCAGTCATCCATCAAAAAGATTTATATAATAAAAGTTAGCTTAAAATCAGTGGGATGGGTGGCTTAACTGAAGATAACAAGATGATCAAGCTACTCCACTCTCTCTTGGTTCTTCACCTTGTTCTAGTTGTCCACCTCTTCTTTATTCTCCCCCTTTAGTAGCTAACGTACTCCTACCTCTGATATATGTTTAAAAGCAAGGTTTTTAAGGAAAATGGAATAGGTCTTTAAAAATCGAAGAGTGGAGCTGCTGTCTACTCTCATAATTTTTATATTCTTTTCCCACATACTTTACTCTCACACACTACTTTTCTTTCTTTCCAAGCTAGGTTAAGCTAGCCTAAGTGGACATGGACAGTTGGCATGAAATGGGATAGCATGAGGTGTAATGCCCCATATTAGGGGTTAGAATATTGAAGAATTAGAAATGCATAGTATGCTTTGCATATTTAAGTTTTCACTTATATATGCATATGTATTTTTTGCCACATACAAATAATTATACATGCATTCATTGACATTTTCAGGTATAATTGGTTTTAGAATTTTGATTAAAATGAGAATTGTGGTTTTTAGGTGTCAAAAATTTACTTGGAGATTATTATGTTTATTTCAGAATTTTTGGTGAATTTTAGGAAATATCTGAAAATTTGGAGTATTTTGGATTTTTGACCTAGGAAAAATACATGATTATGTGACAAATGGGAGAATGACATGTGGTTGCTTACATGAAGGACAAATGGGAGTCATGCATGGAGCCTTGTGTCACTATGATAATAACACCCTTAAGTACTTGTGTTAGAAGGCAAAATCACTTAAACTTGTTGTTCTTTGGACTATGCAGTGTTCATCAAAATGTTACTAAACCTTTATCACCAAAATATTGGTTTTGATTCTTATATCAGTACTATACTTTGCAACATAAATAACTTAGTCCAACTATTAGTCCAAGATAACTACTCCCACTGATTCTGCTAAAACATAGGAACCATCTACTATCTTGACTTGAAACTAGCCTTTAGGTAGTCTTTTCCTTTGCTGGAACCCCTGCAAAGAATTACAAACATGGTTA
>JAOSBK010027970.1:0-11954 GCA_027568895.1 Erythroxylum shatona | reverse complement strand
ACGAGAATGGAGGCGGGTATGGAGGTGGGGGCGGGGGCGGGTTCATGGGGCAGGTACGGGGGATGGCATACCCGCCCCGTTGCCATCCCTAGCTAAAATGGAGTTAATTAAGGAGATTGAATACTGCATTGGAAGTTTCGGGGACTTAAGGGCATGATAGTGATATTATTGGCAGAAGTAGTTTAGCTGATCATCATCATTAAAACCCTGGGTTCTTTCTTTTCGTTGGCTGATCACCCTAAAGTTGACTGATATGACTTTAATATGGAAAACTTGCACTTTACCAAATCGTCTAAACTTGTAGTTAGCGACCAATATTTTAAAAATTAGAATGAAAATTAAACTAATAAGATAAGAAAATTAAAGTTTAATAGGTTTATTTGATATTGAATCGTTATAAAATTAACTAAATATTAATTAAATATAAAGAATTTGAAATATGATCGAGAGAAATTGTTCTTATTTATTAAAAAATTTAAAATTTAATTAAAAAAGATATTGTTAAATAAAAATTAATCGATTTATTCTAATATATAAAAATTATTAATTTATAAAAATTGACTGAATAGTTAATAAATTGATCAATTTTTTATGGCAAGAGTTATTAAAATAAATTAAATCAGAAAATTAAAAACTGAATAAAAATGTTAAATAGTTTAAAATTTTATGGTTCAATTGACCAAATTAATTAAATTTTGTAGTTATTATTAGGGACGGAGATAAAAACAATGTAAGTGGGGACAATTTTATATGCTTGTAATTGGTGAGGTGAAATCATATTAATTTTAAACTACATTTGCATTCAATTTTTGGTCATATTATAGTTTTTTTCTTGATTCCGGTGGGATATAAGAATCTACTGGGATCAATTTAATATTATGAAATTATAAAATTAGATACCATCATACCTCATATTACTGATAGATAGTAATTATTATAGCAAAAAATGAATCTTTTTGCGAAGGGCGTGTGTATTCTGTGAAACAATGTAACGTTCAAATTCGTTGGTTGATGCAAGTTCAAAAAGGGCAAAAGGCATAGGCAAGTGGTGGTGTCGGTAAAACAATTTCCAAGCATGGCGTGAACTGGTTTGCGTGAACAAATGGATAAAGGTCGTGTGTGGGGACGCAGTATGGGTACGGTTGCAAATGGATCGTGTTCGTGGCAGATAAAGTTGACTTTAAGTTCTTCGACAAAGTCGTCCTGTCTTTGTGCCTACTTCGAAGAAGGAGAACCTTAAGTCATTAATATTTGTATTCGTCCCTAAAAGTCTCAACAGCAATTGTAGGAACTTTTAAGTGTGTTAAGACTAAGATAACTTTTTTTTACAAAAGAAAATAAAGCAAGAGCCAACTATAAGCTAATTAGCGCCTATTTTTGAGCGTCAGATCTTCTGGTCTATTTTTTATAGATCAATTTTGTGCCACTGTATCTGATTCATCTATTTATGTAGGAGGCGCTAATTAGCACATAAATGAATGAGTCATATACAATGACACAGAGTAAGTCCACAAAAAGTAGACCAGAAGATATGATCCCCTATTTTTGCTATACAACACTTCTTACTTATCTCGATAAATGAGCTCTATTAATATTATTGAAGACTCTTGAAGAATATATAATCTTGGACTGATTTTTGTTGGAGTAATCTTTAGATATCTATCACCAACTTGGCTTATCAGATAAAGCTGTAAGATGTACTTAATAGCCAACCCTAGCAGTCTCAAGCTTGTGCATGTTGACAGCTGAAAAAGATGGTTCAGAATTGGAATTAATTATACTCCATATTCAAACTCTTTTGAAGGAATCTTTGAGAGAAACAAAGGCTGCAAGTTAATGGTATTGTAGGAATGAGTCAAATGCCCTAGTCGGCAAGTTGGAACTACGTATTGTTAATGATAAACTTATCTCCACTTGGCACTATATCAAGATATTGACTTTCCTAGCTAGAGCTCAGATTTTCATTTACAACACTAAAAAGTTTATATCACTAAATTCTAATTTACAATACTATAATTAATGAAGATTGGCAGCACACGGAAATTAATCATAAATTTCAAGGAAACCGCAACGTTTCTTACCAGTTGGATCAAATGCCGTTTGCTTGATAAGAGCAGTGTACACACTAACGCATACAGAGTGAAAGGTGTCCTTATCTAACTTGTCATGCCTTAAAATACTCCGTCAGGGCCTGTCTTTTTGTGTGATAAGCAACATACATTAACATTTGATTGTTTGTTTTTTCACATGGGAAAGAGTAAAGAGTTACGAATTCAATCTTCTTCTTTTTTTTTTTTAAATGAGGGAATCGTATGCCCACTTGTCAACTTGATGGTTTTATTTTGTATTATATACATCACATTCAATCATTAAGGAAAAATTGTTCATAAACATTGTAATCGAATTTTTACACATGATTCTGTGCCAATTAAGGACATTGACTTAATGATTCCTGTAATGACCGTTACATTACCTGCGCCCGTAAGCAATGGTTGATTTTGTATTTTATTTGTTCTAATTCAGCAACCTAATAACATGCATTTCCGCAAACAGTGGAATTCAATTTTTTGTATGATAGGTCAATGGCATTCAATAAAGGGCCACATTTTAATCGTCACATTTGGTATAATCCAAGAGGAGTACTCTTATTCTTAGCACTACACAAGAGGATTAATTACTGTTAGACTTTATACCAATGAAAATGAGATCAACTACCCAGTGTTGCGCACGATTCTCCAATCAAAGCTGAAAATAAGTTAAAAGTGCAAAGATTAAATAATCCACAGACGACGGCGCCACCTTAGTCTTGTGTTCACGTTTAGACTTCAAAATGGTTTGCTAGTTCCAAAGAGGGCTCTCACACGTTGCTTATAATACGATTTAAGTAATGTGCCTATTTGCCTATCATATCGTAGTTTTTGCAAGAACATTCACAGAAGAAACAGCCTGTTGTCTTTGTCCCCGCCACCACCTTGCCTGCATTAAACATTTATTTCCTTCTTAATCTACACTCGGAGATGGTTTCCTTATAAATACAAACTTGAGAGACTCGAAAGACAACCTGATATATTTTTCCTAAGACTTAACCTGCAACTTCTGGGCGGTGTCTCCAAACTCCAACATGGTTTCTCAAACACCTGCAGATAAAGCTGACCAAAAAGTGAGTATCTTTCTTTCTCTAATCTGAATGTGCTTCATCTTTATTTCCTCCTTGCTCCATGTCCCTGTGTTTTTCTTTCATGTATTATTGCCCTTTAGCTTCTGTTTCGGGCAGAAAGAGATAAAAAGATCAGAAAAGTTGGAGAACTATTCCAATGTTGGTGGAGATTTGTTTTCTCCACTTTTCAAGTGCCAACCTTCTTGATTAAATACCCAACAATAACCAACTTGCACAGATTACTATTTCTACTATTCTGTTAAACAGCTGTGTATATAATCTGCACCCATCAGTCGTGTGCAGTTTCTTCACATTTTCATAGGTGCCCCCCGTCATCCAGAACGGTGTGTGCATATGTACAGTTTGGCACTGTTTTTGCCTTTTGTTTTCCTTTGTTCTCTCTTTTTCTGGTGGAGAAGAAGAGTTTGGATACTATAACTTCTCTGTGATAACGTTAACTGATAAAGCTTGAAAATTGTTTATCATATACATCAATGTGGCCCATACTTGTGACCCTGCTCCATCTATTTGCCTTCTCGCATCTTAAATTTCATCAAATTTATGTACTTATGCATCACTCACCATTGTTCCAATGATTTTGGCGTTGTTTGATCCTAGCTAAAGAAGGTTTTACTCTTTTCGATCCAGTAACTAAGAATAATTTTACAGTATTTCAATTTGGATTTGATCATGGTTCTGCTAGATGAATCGGGCCAGCTGCTTAAAAATGAAGAGTAATAAAAAAGCTTGGTTCTTTTAGCTTCTTAAACAAGGACGTCTAACCATGAGTGAAAAGATAAAGATTCTTTGAATGAAGATCCAGGAACAAAAAGAAGAAGATAAAGTGGTTGAATATAAAGTTGACATTTATTTTCGATACTTTATATGTGATTTCCTAGTTTCTACGGCATTTTGTCTTCAACAAGCACTTTACACAATTCTAGTAAAGAACTCTTCGGCTTCAATGCATGTATTGACCAAGACTTTCACATTATGGGCTCTACAGTTGGCCATGGTTCTCTCTCTCTCTCTCTCTCTCTCTCTCTCTCTCTCTCTCTCTCTCTCTCTCAGTCCCATACACCAAAGTAAGGGATGCCATATGTCAAAGTACAACCGTATTTATTTGTTAACTATCATCAACAAAGTTACATAGGCCTGTTTCACCCCCTCTTTCGTGCCACCAACCTCGTGATTGGGTTGCGTTTTTAACTTTGAAGTCACGATCTTTGCATGTTAATTGGTCAGCTGTCTGTGTTTCCTTGTGTTCTATATACGAACCATTACTTGCAACTTTGGGAATATATATTTCATTTAACAATCCCTTGAATTGCGCGCGGGTCAGTTTTCAACTAGATATATATGTAGACTTCTTAAAGCAGGTGCACCAATACTTGATCCAAGGCACTAGAGCACACTCCTTTGGTTTCTCTATGATCATATTAATATATAGCCTCTTAAAACAGTAAGTATTGTGAAGTGATAGTAAACATATGATAGGGTTCGAATTGACACGTTTTTAGGTGATTTCAGCTCACATAGGAATTTCTTTCCTGATAGTCTTCAATATAACCAATAAACTGCGAGCAGTACACGATTTGGTAGAGAGCCCTTGAAATTTGCCGCGAAAACTAGTCTCTATCAGTTATTTATGAGCAATAGAATATGTATGCGGCTATTTATCTAGAGTAAATGAGTACATAGTTTAATTAGGATCATGCTAAATTAGGTAGAATCAAGAGATGAATGGGTCTTACTTGATGGCTGTCTTCTGCTAATGGCCTACCAAAAGGAGTCCTAATTTGAAAAGTCAAATAACAACTGCCTTTTTAATTGAAGGTGTAAGTCCATGACTCTTGATGACAGTACTCAAAAAACTGCCTAGACAATGGATTATTTGTTCACTTAGAAATTTGGTGATCCCATTGCCTAGATTCATGGAGTGTAATATAGTCCTTGAGGCTGAATAGTTGTTTGGAACTTCAACTATTCTCATTGTCTGGCATTATTGTCATAAACATTGATTGCTGTCTTGTTATAAACGTAACTTGCGTTTAAATTGAACTTATTGATCTATAACAAGACATTGACATGGATTTCTTTGAGTGTGTTTACCAACTTTATTTATTATAACTGACATCGAACTGTTATACAATAAAGCAGCCTATTAATGATGAAACATTGGCAAGACAGAAGGCAATTGATGACTGGCTACCAATTACATCTTCAAGGAATGCAAAATGGTGGTACTCAGCTTTCCATAATGTTACTGCCATGGTCGGAGCGGGGGTCCTCAGCCTCCCATATGCTATGTCAGAACTTGGATGGTAGGTTCAACACATCTCTATGAACTTGTTTCATACCAAATGTAAAATCTGCCTCACTATGAATATAATTTGCTGCAGGGGTCCTGGAGTGGTTGTTCTAGTTCTGTCATGGGTTATCACATTGTACACTTTATGGCAAATGGTTGAGATGCATGAAATGGTGCCCGGTAAACGATTTGATAGATATCATGAACTGGGTCAGCATGCATTTGGTGAAAAGCTCGGCCTTTACATTGTGGTGCCCCAACAACTGATTGTTGAAGTTGGTGTGTGCATTGTATATATGGTAACCGGAGGCAAATCACTTAAGAAATTTCATGACCTTGTCTGCAAGGATTGCAAAGACATTAAGTTAACGTTCTTTATCATGATTTTTGCCTCTGCTCATTTCGTGCTCTCTCACCTTCCCAACTTCAACTCCATCTCTGGTGTCTCCCTCGCAGCTGCTGTCATGTCCTTGAGGTACTCTTTAATGGAAGATTAATTCAGGGGTTCCTAATATTTTATAAGTCGTGGACAATATAAAAATATAAAAAAAGCTTCGCCTATTTTTAAATTTTTATTAAAAAATAAAATATGTTTTTTACTATTCTTTTTAAGTTAAGTAAATCTTATTTTATTATTTATGAAGATGGGTCGGTGCCCTATACAATCCAATGTCTTAATTTTAAGGAACAGAAAATTTTGTTCTTTACTTCTGATGGAAATTTGTGCCTTTTTTATTCGTACAGTTACTCAACCATCGCCTGGACAGCCTCTGTCCACAAGGGTGTTCAGCTAGATACTCAATACGGCTACAAAGCTAAGACAACCGCAGGAACTATCTTCAACTTCTTCAGTGCCTTGGGAGATGTGGCTTTTGCTTATGCTGGGCACAATGTGGTCTTAGAGATTCAAGCAACAATCCCATCTACACCTGAGAAACCGTCCAAAGGTCCTATGTGGAGAGGGGTCGTGGTCGCCTACATTGTTGTGGCTTTGTGCTATTTCCCTGTTGCTCTAATTGGTTATTGGATGTACGGCAATTCAGTCCAAGACAACATCCTTTTATCACTCGAGAAGCCTACTTGGCTTATTGCAATGGCTAACATGTTCGTGGTGGTTCATGTTATCGGAAGCTACCAGGTAAATGTCCTTTTTTATGAATATTCTTGTCTGTCATATTCATCCTTATTGAACACTAAATTAGGATTTCTGTACATGCAGATATATGCAATGCCGGTGTTTGACATGATAGAAACTGTATTAGTAAAGAAGTTGAATTTCAAGCCCTCTAGTTTGCTTCGCTTCTTCGTCCGTAATATTTATGTTGGTAAGTAAATTGCAAAGCTTAATATGTCTAAGTTTCAGTAATCTTAACCTTAAACCGAGACTCCACCTTAACGTTTTGTGATTTTGTCTTCCATTTGCAGCATTGACAATGTTTGTTGCCATTACCTTCCCCTTCTTTGGTGGTCTTCTCGGATTTTTCGGTGGATTTGCTTTTGCCCCGACAACATACTTTGTAAGTAACTCTGGCTTATTCTCGTTGCAGTTCCCGAAACTTTGGGGAGCTATTACGTTTGAACAAAAACAAGAAGATATACTAGTCTCTGTCATAATTGGCTCAATATCAAGTCCTTGTAATGTACAAGAGGTTTAAAAAAAACACCTGACATTGTGCTGACTCAGAATGTTTTGTTCTTCAGCTTCCTTGTGTGATGTGGCTTGCCATTTACAAACCCAGGAAATTCAGCTTATCTTGGTGGACCAATTGGGTACGTTGATAAGCATTACTACCCTCATCTTCTTGGTTTGCTTACAATGGTCTTGACCTTATTTGCTTTCCATAATGGCAGATCTGTATAGTTTTTGGAGTTCTTTTGATGGTCCTTTCTCCAATAGGAGGTCTTAGGCAAATCATACTTCAAGCTAAGGACTACAAGTTCTATTCGTAAATATCCCATAACAATTGCTATCCTCATCTGTAGAGAGAGGACAAACATGACCCTGATGATGATAGTAATTATGGGGAAGAAGAAAAGTTGTTGGCAAGTATCAAAAACCCCCTAAAAAGTTGTTCATCGATTTCTGCCACTGTAGTTTCTCATGACAACGAACTAGAATTTGTAGCCATGAAGTATCACAAAAGGGTTTCCTATTGTATTGGAGTTAACATGTTTACTAGCTTTTTGTGTACAAAATCAACATATAGTATAGATGAGAGATGCTACTGTTGTTATGTTGTTGATTATATCCAAGATATGCTACAGACCCATGGTACTTTCTGCTGTTTTTAAGCATCTCTGACAGTAACAATGTGTCTTACAGATACAGAGAACTGGTTTTCTAACTGACGTAGATTAGTAAACTAGTCCAAAGATTTTTGAACATCGTCAGCCTAGAGCTCAACTCGACTGTTGTGATTGATTGTTAATTGATACCATCTAAAGCCATTCAATTGAAGTTTTAAATTACAAACTAATCATAAGTTAACAATTAGCACAAATTAAAAGCTAGTTTGATCAATTGGAGGCTCACATGTTGAATAATCACTACCTATCCATTAATAAAATATCACAAACTCTCTTGGATTGATGCAAAAAAGTTTATAAGTGAAAATAGCCATACTCTTCATTGTATATCTACATCACATGAACCTAAAACCATATTGTACATTCAACAGCGTTAAAGCATGAAAGATAAGGTTAGCTAGATGTAAACATAATAATTGCCTATTCATTAAATACCCTATTGTACAGTTTGTTAGTCGTACATAACACCCTAACACATGTATAGCTTGTATTCATTATTCTCTCTCCTGTAACAAACTTCTGATGTAAGTATTATCATAAAAACGTTTCTTTGAGGCTCAGTAAAGTGACTGAGCACGTCATTCATATCTCATGAGCACTTTTTTTATCTTGGTATCAAAGCACAGAGTAATGGCTACATCCTCGTTTGATGGGTCCTCGGCAACTTCTACTTCAGCACCTCTCGTCGAAACTCTATTGAGGACGTGCTCACCCTTTAATTCCTCAAGCCAAACTGCCTCCATCAAGTTGGACAAAAGCAATTATCTGGTGTGGGAATCAGTAGTGCTACCATTGATTGAAGGGAATCTTATTCAATCTCACATCGATGACACCCAAGTCACTCCTCCGCGTCATGTTTCTGGAGACACAGGAATGATTTCAAACCCAACTTTTGATTAGTGGTATTCTCTCGATTGTCTTTTAGTTGGATGATTGAGGAACACCATGACCCTAGAGGTAGGAGCCCAACTCCTACACTGCCAAACAGCTCAAGAATTATGGGTTAGTGCACGAGAGCTTACTTGCACCTCAGTGAAGTCGCAGGTGATGATGCTCAAGTCGGAGCTCCATCGAACTCACAAAAATGCTCTCAAGAATGAAGAGTATCTCACAAAAATGAAGACCATCTCCGATCAACTAACGTTATTAGGAGCTCCTGTGGCAACTGAAGATCTTATTCTTCACACTTGAATGGCCTCGATGCTGACTACAATGCAGTAGTAGTCAAGCTCGTAGATCAGCCAGATCTTACGTGGATTGATACACAATCCTCGTTACTTGTTTTTGAGAGCCGTCTTGAACAATTGAATCATTTCTCAAATTTATCAATTCAGCCTTTTTTGAACCTGGCTCAAAAAGATGAATCTGATAAAACTTACTCAACTCATGGTAACTCAGAACGTGGTTCCTGGAGAAGCACTCGTAGCTTACGTGGTAGTCAAGGACGAGGATGTTGAGGAGGCTACAATAAAAGTGGATGTCCTTATTGTCACCTTTGTGAGAAGCCTAGCCATGTTGTTGCAAATTGCTATTATGGCTTCGATAAAACATTTCAACCACCAACTTACAGCCAAAGTTCGAATGACTATCCACCTCAAGTTTGCTACGCTCCAGCTCAATCTCAGTCAGTAGTAGATCCGTTTTAGTACATGGACAACGGAGCCACTTACCACGTCACATCTGACACTGATCAACTTGACTATTATACTCCAGTAGGTAAGGCACATCTCTATACGTGCACTAGTGAGAAAACACGAGTAACTAGTATTGGTTCCACTTCTCTCCCTATTTCTAATTCAATAATCAGACTGAATGATGTCTTATTAGTACCTTCAACAACTAAAAATTTAATGAGTGTCAACAAACTCATTAGAGATAATGATATTGATATACATTTCACTAATGATTAATGTATTGTGAAGGACAAGAAGACAGGCAAATCTCTAGTGCACAGGAAAGCAAAACGAGGACTGTATCCCATGGATAAAGTGGCGTGGCTGGCGCATGTGAATATGATAGCTTCTCCTCCTTTTGATTCTTCCTCACAAAAGGAGAATATGACTGAATTTGTCAAGTGTCATAACAAACTAGGACACCCTAGTGATAGGATCTTAAAGGAAATCTTGAATAAATGCAATGCCAACATTTCTTTTCCGAAATTTGTATGTGAAGCTTGCCAATAACGTAAATCTAAACAGTTGCCATTTACAAGGTCTGAGTCTCATGCTTCTTCTCCTTTAGAACTAATACATACAAACATTTGGGGACCTTCGCCTATACAATCTGCAATTGGTCATCGCTACTACATCCACTTCCTAGATGATTTTAGTAGATATATATGGCTGTATCCACTAAAACATAAAAGAGAAGCCATACACACATTAAACTTATTTTGTACATATGTTGAGAACCAGTTTGACACTAAGATAAAGGCTCTTCAGTGCGATAATGAGACTGAATATAAACCATTCATTCCTGTCACACAAGTAGTGGGTATTCAAATACGATTTACTTGCCCTTTCAGAACGGTTGAGCTGAGAGCAAACACTAGCATATTGTCAAAATGGATCTAACATTGCTTGCTCAGGCTCGCTTTCCTCTCACTTACTAGGTTGATGCCTTCCAAGTGGCTGTCTGTATCATAATAGATTACCAACACCTACTTTAAATGGTTCAAACCACTTATGTTTGTTATACAAAGTTGAACCTAACTACAAGGCACTTGAACCATTTGGGTGTGTTTGTTACCCATGTTTGAAACCTTACAATGCTTATAAGTTCCAATTCCATAGCTAAAAGTGTATATATCTTGGCCCTACCTCTAATTAGAAAGGTTATAAGTGTCTTAGTACAACTGGACGAATATATAGTTTTTAATGCGTTAATGTTTCCATGCACTGAAGGGTTCCTACATCGCCATTTGACATCATCTAAGAGTGATTATGTCATCACACTAATCATCACCTCTCAAGAATATAGGGTTATCGCTGAAGATATAAGGAAGAATCAAGAACAGCATCCTCCCATATTAGACTCTCTAAATCACACAGCAAGTCCACTATGTGCACCTTCGTTGACCTCAGAAATGATGGAGAGTCCAACCCAGTTGAATGAGACTCAACATTTGGTCCGATCTATAAATCAAGAAAAAAAAGCATAGTTCACACAAACATACATGAGAACACGTGCGAACGATGGAGTATTCAAGCCCAAATATCCATTTATTGGGCTCTTAAAAGCTGATAATCCAATTTCATTATCTTGAACTTCAGAACCAAACTCAATGACAGCCGCATTGATGTCCCCTTAATGGAAGCAAGTTATGATCAATGAGTTTGAAGCACTACAACGAAACAGGATGTGGACATTAGTACCTTACACTGGTAAAGAAAAACTAGTCGACTGTAAGTGGATCTTCAAAACCAAATTCAAGTCTGATGGCACCATTTTTAAACATAAGGCTAGACTTGTCGCCAAGGGTTTTCAGTAGGCACCTGGGGTTAATTCTGCAGAAACTTTTAGTCCTATTGTCAAGCCTACCACCATTCGCATTGTGATGACTATAGCTTTCTCGTTAAATTAGGAAATTTGGCAGTTGGATGTAAATAAAATGTTTCTCAACGGCTTTCTTTAGGAAGATGTCTTCATGCAATAGACAGAAGGTTTTAAAGATCTACGCCATCCAAAGCATGTGTGCAAACTAGTGAAGGCCATTTATGGTTTAAAACAAGCACCTCGTGCTTGGTTTGATCGAATGCGTTTCACTCTATTGTAATGGGGGTCCAAAAACTTCAAAAGTGATGTATCTCTATTCTTTCTTTGACAAAAAAATCTTACAGTGTTCATTCTTGTTTATGTTGATGTTATACTCATCACAGGTAACAACTCTAATTATTTACAAAGGTTCATCCAAAAGCTGAATGCACTATTCTTTCTAACGGATCTAGCCTCTGTGGATTGAAGTCTACTGAGATAAGTCAGGCCTTTATTTGAATCAAAGCAAGTATGTCTTAGATGTCCTAAAAAGATTTAAGATGCATAATTGTGCACCGGTCACAACTCCTATGGTCACGAGAAGGCAACTCTCCAAAACAGAAAGAACTTGTTAGCGATCTAGAAGGGGGGGTTGAATAGATCTTTAAGCTTTTTGAAAATTTCTACAATAAAATCAGAAGTTAA
>JAOSBK010027687.1:0-11973 GCA_027568895.1 Erythroxylum shatona | reverse complement strand
GTTGGCGGCTTATTATACGCGTTGAAACCGTATGCCTCCTGCCGACGAGACATGTCTTCATCACCGCCATTGATGCCGCCTTGTAGGTCGGTTTGAACAGCAGAAGCCACGTTAGCAACACCCCCAACTTCTCGAAGTTTATTGGGACTTTTCTTCTTGACAAGTTCGGTGAGAGCTGCTTGAGGAATTATGAAATGCTCATTGTGTGGATTAACATCGAGTAGAACAAAAGATGGAGAAGGAGGGATCACTTTGTTGGTAGCTTTCTTCTTGGTAGGTGTCTTTTTGGTTAATGAAATAATGGTTCTTGAACAATAGATGGTAACAAAAGCCACTTGCCATCTCTTACGGGATTTGCTAATAGTAATAGGGACGTGATCATCTGGGAACACAACAGATGTTCTCCCAAAGAGACAATGCATCACTATTCACTACTAATACAATGAAGAAATTGAAGTATTTGAGTCTGAGACAAACAAAAGCTAAGAGGAAGGTTAAAGTTATAAGGAACGAAGGTGATGTTTGTGGCTGAAATATGGAAGATGTAGTAAAAACCTTGCTAATGATATTAGTAGGAAACCAGCTCTTTTAATGATTCGGATTGTAGATTTGTGTGTAGCATCGCGGCTACTTATATGGAGCATAAAACACAAAAAACAAAAAAGGTTTGAACTAAAGACTTAAAAAATGATGCCGTAATTGGTTAGGAAGAGGGGCACGAAAGTATGGGACCGCGTAAATTCTTTTTGAAAAAATAAATCTTAATCATTAAGTCAACGTTTTATAAATCTTAACACAACCAACAATGGGAATTGCAATGGATTTGGAGACAATGGCAGCTGACCAGAAAGTGGAGAATGACAATGCTCAAATGTACTCCACTTCGTACCAATTATATAAGCATACATATGTAGCGTGTAGCATACTCCAGGTTTGGTGATGATTCAATAATATAGATATAAATAAATTTTCAAAATATTCAAGAGGATTTGTAAAAGACTAAAAAAATGTTCTTAAAATATAAAACTAATTACTAGTGCATTGTTGAAGAATTTAAAAGAAACAACATGTAATACAAAAAAATACATTAAAAAATACAATAACTGCAGTGCAGTAAAACATGAATGAAAAGAAACATTCAAACAAATTCATAATACTGAAGAAAACTATTTATTATAAAAATAAAAATAAAAATAAAACTGAAGATTATCTATGTTTAAAAATAACCTGAATTGTGAGATAAGATCGATCCATCTTCCATATACACACCATCGGAATCTACATCTGTTAACGGTGGCTAGAACTCTTGATCGGGTTCTAAATTTAAATCGAACATCATAGTGGGTGTGGTTAACGGATTTGATAACCTTGACATTGCGGTTTCATTAGGATTTTTAGAACTTACCGGAGCAATATTCAAATTAATTGAAATTTCTCTCTCGTTGCACATTACTTCAACGTTCAAATCAATATTTTGTTTTTCTAAATTGAAAGCCATGAATACATATGCTGCTGCTTTCAAAGTTCCTTATATAGCCACCGGAGTTTTTGGTTTTGGTTCCTTTACAAAAATTTTAAACATTATGTAAATTTTTAGGCTCTAAAATTTTCATATGTTACTGTGTTTGGTTCTAAATTTGAATCAATCAATTTTAAAAATTTTGCACAATTATAAGATCAATATAGAAGGTTAAAACGAATAAACATGTAAGTATGTAACTGGCCGGTTGTTGTATGAGTGAGTAATATCTGTTGACAAATATGCTTTAAAAAAACGAATAGTCATCATGGTGGAAATGAAGGGACGCTCTTATACACAGTAGAAATGAAGATAAAGATCTGCAATGATTGAATACATTGAAACTTTAAAAGTTGAAAACATCGAAACTCTAAAACCATTAATAACTTCATTCTCTCATCAATCATTAATAACTTTATGGGGATCACGAGGTAACTTTATGGGAGTGTTAATAAGGATATATCTATAATTTCATTAGCTTTCTTAATAAACGTGCCTTTTTCTAAAACGACTATTATTGTAGATGACCAAAAAGTGTTCACAAAACTCATGTAAAATCGTAACACAATTTCCAGGAAGTTAGTTTGTTGAAATGGCGAAGTCAAATTAGACGATTCTGAAAAGATAAAGAATGAAAGGAAGCTCAAATATGAAATCACTAAAAAGTTTTCCAAGGAGGGATGGTTTTCCTTTCATAGTCTAATGTTAACATTTTCCAGGTAGTTTGCATTTCATCCCTGGTATTGGAAAAGGGAAGTTCAAGTAGAATGTCGAATGGTTTTGTTTCTTTTGAAAATTGAGGTGCTCAAACTATTCGGGGCAGCTACAATCGCACTCGTGTGAAATAGAATGGAGTTTGACTCGCAAAACCTAGCTTTTTAAGATGGAATCCCCCTAGGTAGAAACTAGATAATACAGGTTGGAAATGAAGGAAAGGAAAAAGATAATAAATTGTTCAAATTATTTACTTGGAATTTGTTGTTGACGAAGAAATCACTCAATGGTAGCAAAATTTCCTGTCATCTCTTTCATGGATAACTAGGGAAATTTTGCGTGTAAGTCAGCATTTTCCGTTCTTTTAACATTGGTTAAAATAATGAAGTTCATGAGTAGTGGATGATTCGCTAAGAATGTTTAGATATTTTTTCCTTCCCTCCATATTTTATTTTGCGATCATTAATGTTCCTCCTCTTTAGAACCCAACTTGGATAATACGAATACGTGATCAGAAAAAAGGCAATTCCAATATTTTCTTGAAAACTTACTATTTCTATTCATTTTAAGGGTCAGAAAGAATTTCTTAAAGTAAATGTTTGATAATAGCTTTATCTAAAAAAGATATACGTTGAGCTACATAATATGCTTTTGAGAAACAAACTTTTAAAGTTAAAGTGAATAAAAACACAATAGACTGAGTTTGTCGTATATTATATATAAATATATAGCATGTATAATCCTTCTTTATAACTCAAATTAGTTACAATAACTTAAAATTTGATTATATTAACATACTAAGCCTGTGATATGCCTACTATGACAAGAAAGTTTCGCTTAGGAGTTCTTTTTATTTTTGTAGACCAAAGGATATAAAGTACTTCATACCAAAATTTTGGTAGTAAATGTGGCTTTTTGACATTTTTTAGGATCTCGACATATCAAATATCCTTAAACCCTCTAATTCAAACGGACTACCCAGAGCATTGAAGACTTGTTACATGGATTGAACTGAATTTCTTGAAGCACGAAAGGGACCAACTTTAATATTAGATGAAAAGGTACATGAATTAGGTCTTAATTAAATGCTAGAATCAATAGACCAAGTTTCCTTCCTTTTCTTTTCTAGTTTTTTTTTGTAAAACATAAGTTTTTGGTTTATTATTGCTTGCTAATGAAGTATCTTAGACCAAGTTTCCTTCCTTTTCTTTTCTAGTTTTTTTTGTAAAACATAAGTTTTTGGTTTATTATTGCTTGCTAATGAAGTATCTTTAATACTCCAAGCCTATCCAACGACATCTCAAATAATAACAAGAGAATCATTCTTCAACATAACGTTTGGGGTGGAAGTATTTGTCTAGATAAAGTTGGAGATACCGATTTTGAAAGCAAGAATTCATGCAGACCTGAATGATCGAAAGATTATAGGAGAATAGGACATGTTGGATGGAAAAAGAAGTGAGGCCCAATTCAAGAGTGCATCTTATCGATAAGGACATCTAAAAGAAGACCAGCCGTAATCCTTTAATTAGGAATATTAATGCTGAGAAGAACAGACGTCTCTGATAGTTGTGTAGCTTTGCTGCTTGGGTAAAGCTATCACCAAATTAAACGAGACCATTCAAAATCCGAGATGTCTTGGATCCTAAGGATTTGGCATCTCGAGAGAGAAAAGTACTTAAAATTTAGAAAGGAAATAAACTTGTTTTCATATTATCAGTAAAATTTGGGGAGTATCGACGTACCATCTCCTTAGTCCATTATTATTTTACAAAAACTGAAGAGTCAAACCTACTATATTATTAAGACTTAATAAGACTTCATCTTCCACCGTAGACTTCTATAGTGTTTGGTCGACAAAGGTAGGATTTGTCAGACCTCTATATTAACAAGAACATTCTCCGCGCAATTCTAAAGGGATGATCTCTTGATCGATGGAGCACTCGTCTCCCCCATTTTGGAGGAAGTGCAGTGTTACTGCCCCTCCTTCCTTTTCATTGATTTTGTTTATCAACTTCAAAATATTTCATGTCTGTATCCCCAAAAGACAGATTAAACAGATAAAACCCTTAAAAAATGAGTAGTAAAGAGAATAATATATGCGTCTATTTGTCTAAAACGTTAGTCTCTAATTCATCGTGTTGGTTTATGTCTTACAGCTAATCGGTTTGATTGTAGTTTAGTGACAATTATTTAAAAACATTATTTGTTTGATATATATCTAGATGTATATGATACAGTCTATGAGATAATTATATATTGCAAATCAAATTATAATAAGATTATAATTATGAGATTCATATTGTAATTATGTATTATCCCTGAATTGTTTATAGTCAGTATTCTATTAAGACTAGACATTAACAAAATGTAAAAAGAGTAGCTCACATTATGTTTTTTCTTATTAAAGAAGTAGTCATTCTTATAGGCTAAAATATGGAGACACTTAAATAAATGTCTAGGTGTGCTAGGCCCAGGTCTCTTTACTTATTACAATCGTAAGGAGAATTTCTGTATCAGAGCTAGCAAGTTCGCTACAGCGAAGTAAGTGTTTCGCCGCGGCAAAACTAAGGAATATGACTAATGACTTTTCGGGAAAAGTTTGCTGCAGCTAACGTCTGGCTTCACCACAACGAAGTTCCAAGGTCGAGAAAACGCACCATTCGGGTAAAATTTGCCATGGCAAAAGTCTTAGTTTCACTGCGACGAAACCTTTGAATACACAACCTAGAACCCAACAAACCAAGACAATTTGCGCATACAATTTCCAACCACAATTAACAACTCATCAAAAGATAAATATGAACATATGCAAAAGGAACTTCTTCCATTCATAATCTTATTATTAAACCGAAACAGAGTTTAAGCCAACAGAGTTTAAGCCTAGCTTTAATTAGATATCAACAGCTACAACAATAACTTAATACAAAATACAAAATGGATGTCCATGTTCAGTATGCTTATAAAGCTACCCAAAATAGTCGAACTAATTTAGTTACTAAATGCAGCTAACTTGGAGTTTGCCCCAAAGCTTTGCAAGGATCAACAACCTTCTTGTTCTGCACCTGAGGAGTGAAAATGATGGGGTGAGCTGTGAAACTCAGTGGCTAATATATATCTATATCTCATCTTTATCTAGCAATTTAATCATCGATTATTCTAGTTCACAGATTCAAAGTTAAATCACCGAGAATTAGAACATATCATATATATTTAACCATCAAAGCATAACACTCAATTTTGTATCATATTTGGTAAATCAAAGATGAAATGCACAAATATAATGGCTTGAGAATACCATGGATCGAAATGAAGAAACCGAAGTTTACACCATGAACTAAATGAGTTTTTCTTAGGAGTTCATATGCCACAAGGGGGCAACCAAAAGAAGGCTTTAAGTCAACACACATGTAACGAACAAAATAGTATCTCTCTTGCCCAAACACAAGCAAATTTTTATGCTCAATTCATTCCATCTCGTATTCATATTTTCATGCTTATTATGCTATTTTCTCTTTTGATCATACCGAATGTCATAACATCTTTTAAAGCATAACATGATAATCAATCATAATGCATTTTTCCAACAACACAACAAATCAAAATCAAATAATTAAGCATACACACATAGGTAAGAAATTTTGCCCATCTCCAAAATAACCATAAATATATTACCCACCTAAATTGCTTGGAAATCCAAACTCAAGTTTGTCTTTCCTCTTGCTTTTGTATGGGATTGTCTTAGTTTCCTTCAAACAAACCAAATTTCTATTCAAACCAATATTCCAATGGAAAATCCATAAAGCTTCAATAATCAAGAATAAATAGAAATTGAGCTTAGACTCAATCTACGCATAATTTATCTAGACTAGCAAACCTAAAACCTAGTTCAAAAACCCACAAAAATCCAAATGGGTTCCCTGGGTTCTCTTCTTTCTCCCTTCATTCCCAACAAAACCCATTTCTCTACTTCTTTTTCTTTTGTCTAACCAAATAAGAAGAAAAGATAAAACTTACCTAAAACAAGTTGGTTTCTTTTCCTTCTTCTTCTTTCTCCTTCACCACAATTTTCTTCTTCTTTCCTAACTTCTCCACGTTTTTCCTTCTTCTTTCTTTCTTCCTTCACGATTTTCTCCCCTTCTTTCTTATTCAAGATCATTTTTTTGCCTTGTCTTTCCTAGTTTACCCTTCATTTGTTTTGTCCTTCCAAATTTTCCCTTCCTTCTTTTGTTTTATCTACTAGCTCCTTTGTTCTCTTAAATACCGTATTATGCCTACTATACTCTAGCTTAATTCTAACATTTCTATTCAAAATTCTAATTTTTATTTACGCTTGCTAAATTAATAACTAAATTCTAAAAATAAATAAATAAATAAATAAATAAAATTTGGGGTCCAGCAATTCTCCCCCCCTTAAAAAAATTTGTCCTCAAAGTTCTTACCTAAGTTTACAATAAGGTGTAGATACTTCTCCTTTATGGCTTCCAAAGGCTCCCATGTTGCTTCTTCTCTTGCATGGTTCTTCCATAAGACTTTAACCATCTTCACTGTCTTGTTTCTCAAGACCTTTTCCTTTGAATCTAGAATCTCTACTGGTTGTTCTTCATAAGTCAATTCTTCTTTTAATTGAACCTCTGAAGGTTGGAGTATGTGTGAGAGATTTGATCAGTATTTTCTCAACATTAATACATGGAAAACATTGTGAATCTTAGATAATTTTGGTGGCAAGGCTAACTTATAGGCTAAAAGCCCAATCTTCTCAATAATCTCATAAGGGCTTATGTATCTTGGATTGAGCTTGCCCATTTTACCGAATCTTAAGACTCCTTTCTATAGAGAGGCTCTAAGAAATATTTTTTCTCCAACTCCAAATTTCATCTCCCTTTTATGTGTGCCGGTATAGCTCTTCATCATGTTCTAAGCTGTCTTGAGTCTCTGCTTCACCAATTTAATCTTATTGACTGTAACTTGTACCAACTTAGGTCCTAAAAGTCTCCTTTCACCTTCCTCATCCCAACAAATAGGAGTTCTGTATTCCTACCATACAAGACTTCATAAGGTGCCATTTGAATTCTTGTGTGGTAGGAATTATTATAAGCAAACTCAATTAAAGGTAAATGATCAACCATAAACCTTTGAAATCCATAACATAAGCTCTTAACATTGCCTCCAATGTCTAAATTATCCTCTCTAATTGGCCATCAGTCTGTGGGTGGAAAACTCTGCTAAAATGCAACTTGATTCTCAAAGCCTCTTGTAAGCTTTCCCAAAATTTAGAGGTAAATCTAGGATCTCTATCTGAGACTATAGAACTTATAATCCCATGAAGTCTGATTATTTCATATATGTATTTCTTGGCCAACGCATTCAAAGAATCTACTTGTCTAATAGGCAGAAAATGTGCTGACTTGGTTAGCCTATCAACAATCACCCATATTGCATCATGCTTCCTTGGGTTCTCTTCTTTCTCCCTTGATCCCATCATAAACCCATTTCTTTACTTCTTTTTTTCTTTTCAACCCAAACAAGAAGAAAAGATAAAAACTTACATAAAACAAGTTGGTTTCTCTTCCTTCTTCTTCTTTCTCCTTCTCCACGATTTTCTTCTTCTTTCCTAGCTTCTCCACGTTTTTTCTTCTTCTTTCTTCCTTCCTTCATGATTTTCTCCCCTTCTTTCTTATTCAAGATCACTTTTTTTATCTTGTCTTTCCTATTTTACCCTTCATTTGTTTTGTCCTTCCGAGTTTACCTTTCCTTCTTTCGTTTTATCCACTAGCTCCTTTGTTCTCTTAAATACCATATTATGCCGACTATACTAGCTTAATTATAACATTTCTATTCAAAATTCTAATTTTTATTTATGCTTGCTAAATTAATGACTAAATTCTAAAAATAAACAAATAAACAAATAAATAAAATTTGGGGTCCAACAAAGTGCTTGTTAGAAAACAAATTCACTGAATAGACCTGATATGAGAAATTCATTTGGAACATTAATTAGATGTCTATAAAAATTATCATTGTGATAATTGTATAAGTAATAATTTGACTTAAGGTCTCCAAAGTTATCTTGGATAGATATTGCCATATTTTGATACTACTTAGGAGCTATTTAATCATTGGTCATTCAATCGGTAGTCATTGGATGTAGTATTAATTATATGGAAGTAGTTGTGTGATCAAGATAGGATTCATCACCCTAAAATAATTAAGGGAAATGTTCCATTGTTTTTGATTAGTATTGATTTGGAAAATTCTTAGCTAAGATAGAATAACATTTTGTAAATATTTTACAAATGTCATTAATTAAATTGATAGCTAATGGCAGATAACTAATATGAT
Organism: Erythroxylum shatona; assembly: GCA_027568895.1. Taxonomy (NCBI): domain Eukaryota; kingdom Viridiplantae; phylum Streptophyta; class Magnoliopsida; order Malpighiales; family Erythroxylaceae; genus Erythroxylum; species Erythroxylum shatona. Next base: position 3,398 of record JAOSBK010027687.1, on the reverse strand, counting down.
TGGACCTAAAACAGAGTAGATATTAATTTCATACTCTATATCTAATCGGAACATTGTATGACGAAAAGATTAAATTATATAAAAAACAATATATGGAAAGGATAGTCAAAACTACTTTGACATTCATAAATATTTGGGTGGTCATGATGTGTTGCTAGATACCAACCTTGATCTATGATTATAAATTGTTTAATTAGAGAATTAAAGATAAATTAAAAGGAGTTTTAATTTATCTAATTCTAATTATAAATTATAATTATAATATTTATTTATTGCCATATTTAGGCACCTAATGGGTATCGCATAAAGAATAGGTTGAAAAGAGTAAAGATTTTTTAATCAAGTTAGACTTAATTATAAAGTTTGAGAAACTTTATGATTAAATATGAGATATTTAATAAATAAAGATTGATACGAGATATTAGGTCTTATTTGAGCATAATTGGTATTTAAATTAGAATTATTTGTAATTCTGATTAAAGTTTAATTGAAATTAAAATTTAATTTCAATTAAATTACTAAAAGTTCAAAGCTTATTATAAATAGGCTTAAACTCTAATGGAGCTAGCATTTCTTGCTTAACTCTCTTTATAAGAGTTACAGAGTTCTCTCAACCTGTTCCGTTGATGTCGTTAGAGGTTGAACAACTGTGCGGCTATGGTAGTTGACATGGATCAGTTTTGAAAGCGATTCAAGGGATATGACCAGATAAAGATCAAGCTCCAGAATAAGGTATGAATTATGTTTCATGCTTTATTATTATTTATGTGTTAATCATTTTATTGAATTAAAGTGATTTTGATTTTTAGGAAATTAAAATATGAAAAAGTTTTATAGTTATTCTACTACTGTCAGAATTGGATCTCGTCACGATTTTCCATCACCTTATCTAATATCACATCTCTAAATAGAGAGAGCTGCTTATGTAAGAGAATCTATTCTTGGTTTTCTAGCACTATTAAATCCTTCGTTAGGGATTCATGCAATAAAGTTCACAATATCAATAAATTCACATAACTAGAGACAAACCACTCGAATAATCAAGATGAACGAAAGTTAAATTGAATACATAATTTAATGTGAAAAACCTTCCAGCGTAGAAGTAAAAACTATGGGACAAACTGATATAAATTCACTAAATCAAAATAGCAAGATACAATTGACAAAGATTTCGAGCTAATCACTCCCTCACAAGACAACTACAATAGAACCACTATTTTAAACTCTTTGAAGCTTTCTTACATTTCCAGCTCTCTAAATACTTACATACTAGAATTGATTACAAATTGATATATTTATACCAAAACTCGTCCTAGTAAATGCTAGATGTCAAATTCTATAAAATTATAGTTTAACAATGTTATTTAAGCTTTAGAACTCATCTCCTGTTAAGTATTACTGTCTTTATATAACTTTAGTGTCTTTAAACATATCTTTAAACCTTCAAAAGGATAAAGTTTATAATATACACGGTCATGTACAATAACCATGTCCTAACTTTAAGTTTCAAAAATCTATGTTACTGAGATATATAGTCACGGAGCGTTACACAATTAACTTACACAACCATGTACACTTACATGGTCATGTCTAAAATGTCGCCTTTTAGCTTCCACACTATTACAGAAGCTCAAATGGTTGACATGGGTATGTCCTCTAAAAATAGCTTCTAATCTTCAGTTTCTATCTCAAATTTACCTTTTGTTGAAGTAAGAGATGGCTTCTTCCTAGAAATAATTGACGCTTGAATAACTCTCTTCCTTTAGGTTAAGAAACACAATTTTCTTTCTTTTGTTCGTATATGCCCTTTGGATATCAAAAGACCCATCTTTGGCTTGGAGTTTAAGGTATACTATCCATATTATTTATTATCAGTGCATATATCTAAATATAGTTATTGATACCTCACGTTTTGTAGGTGAAATACCATCATAAAAAAAAGTATTCTCTACGAATGAGGATGTAGTTGGCTTTGTTAAAGAATAAATATGTCAATATTTATTTCTGTGTATTATATTTTTTGTATTTAGATGGCCTTGTAAATTAATACACTTGAAATAGTTGTACCACTATAAATATTGTTAGAGATTAATGTAGAAATTATAATTTATTGTTACAACTTTTGTTGTAAGTTGTAGTCAAATAGGATTTATTTTAAGTCAAAAGACATGATCATTGTTTGAGTTATGGTAGTAGATTTTTAGGAGAATAATTTGTGCTAGTGGGTAACTAGTTATTGTGTCGTTGTGATTAGTGGGTTATTACTGCGTCATAGTAGGACTGTTGTTTCATATTTTGTTACATTCTCTTATTTATAAGAGGCTAGTTTGTGGATGAATACAGGGAAGTCTTGCCTAACACTTATTTGTTAAAAGTTCCCCTATAGCTTTTATTCTTATAATTAGCCTATTCTCGTACATCTAGTATTATAGCTGAGTTTTACTTATAAATGGCCAATAATCATGCTAGAGTAAACCTGTCACAGCTTTCAATTCCAATTTTTAGGGTATTAACTATTATGTATGGAGTACAAAAATGAAGACACTATTTTTTATCCTAAGAACTATGGGATTTGTTGAAGAATGGCTACAATGAATATGACATAATAATTGATAATGTTAAAGAACTTCGACAGAAAGATACCAAAGCCTTATTTTTTTTATCAACAAGCAATTGATGATGCAATTTTCTCTTATATTTTAGATGCCATGAAGTCAAAAGAAGCTTGGAATGCATTAAAATATGTTTTCCAGGGGAGTGCAAAAGTGATAATTGCTAAACTTCAAACTCTTTGTAGAAAATTTGTAAGTATATTTATGAAAGTTGGAGATAGCTTGTCTGAATATATTTCCACCATGATTGATGTTGATAATCAAATCATACAATATAGTCAGAATTTGAGTGAGTAGGAGGTGGTTAAGAAAATTCTTGGGAGTTTACTTAAGAAGTATGATCATATTATCACTACAATTGAAGAGTTAAAAGATTTGCTTCTATTAATTGTTGATAAGTTACCGGGGTATCTTTATTCTCTTGAAGATAGAATGAAGAGATATGATAATGATTATGTTAAGAATGCTTTTGACAGTAAGATGTAGATTTCACAAAATGGAAAAGATGCTAATGAATCAAGTAATAAAAATAACTTCAACAAATCACATGGTAGATAGTCCTCATGAGGAAGAAGAGGAGGCAAAATTAGTGGTCGATCCAACAGAAATAACTAGCAGTTTAGAAGTACTGACAAAGGTGAAAATGGGAGATAAAAGTAATGCTACTATTGTAAGAGATATATGTAGCACCCCCTTACCATAGGACATTACCGCACCTCATAATCTGCCACTGTCATCCTACCCTGTCTCAGCTCTAAAAACTCCTGCATCTTCATCTCAAGATAT
>JAOSBK010027643.1:0-11976 GCA_027568895.1 Erythroxylum shatona | reverse complement strand
AAACGAAATACATGCATATATGAAAGGAATACCTCATAATATATTATTAACAAGTCATAATGTTAATATATGAATCACAAATATCCATTGGCCTAGGGCACACTACTAACAATTTTTTCCTTAAATTTTTACCTTCTACTGGATTTTAGGAATTCATTAGCTCCAATTACTTAAGTCAGTATCATGATTAGGACAAAAATATATGTTCCTAAATTTGATGTTAATGTTAAATGATCTTTAAAATTTTTAACTTGTTTTTAAGTTTTAAAAATAGTCATAAGTCGAATTCAATGGCATTAATATATGTCATTGGTGGGAAAAGGTCTCCATCTATCAACATAGTCTATTCAACCTTGGAAAATAATAGAATTCCTTTATTGATTTGATCTTGGATTCTTCTATTGTGATATTTGCAATAGTTTGTACCTCTGATTTCCCCTTTCATAGGAATTCTGTACTCTAAGGGTAAGGTGATAAATTTTTCTTGCAATATATAACCAAATATCTCCTTCATTTTAGAGGTGTTAAAGGTGTATTGGACTTGATTCAAATAAGTTTACATTTTCATTTTTACTTTCAGGGATTTGTGCTTCAAAGCGGGGTAAACGTAAGTTCTAAGGATGTTGACTTTGGCTACTATTGAATGGAAAGAATTTTTCTTGGTAGCATAAGTGCCTATTAATTTATTCTACTAGTGACCTTCTTTCCTAAAGAGTTCTTCATATTTGGTGACTTTTGTAGCCAATTTATAGAAATTACAAAATTCCATACCTTTGGATTTCTTCTGCAATTCATTGTCCAACCCTCTTTGAGCTAATTTCATATATTAGATTTCTAGAAGAGTAATCTAGCTCGACTTCTCATTTTCTTGAAATGCATGATGAACATGTTAGCATTCTCACCACTCTTTTTAGTAACCCTTGACAACTTAGCTATATTGACTTTAAGCTTAGTCCCAAAAAACTGAGTATAAAATAATGTTCCATTTTAGCCTAAGAAAAAAATAGAGTTCCTAGGCAAGAAATCATTCCAAGAAAAGTCATTTCCTACTAATGAATTTAAGAACTACGTGAGCTTAAAGTAGTTGAAGTTTTCATTATTAGCTAATTATCCATATTGTATGGTGATTTTAATGATGTGCTCAATGGTAACCATCTTCACTAAAAAAAAGCTGAATTTAGGAATTCTATAACCGTGACGATAAAGATACTCTTAATCAATTTATTCCAAATAATGCTTGTGGAATTCTAGACAGCTAAGCTATCTTAAACAAAACTCATACAATTCTTAAACTACTTCTTTGATAGCTTCCATATTAACTTGTGACCTCCTTTACAATGGGTGACTAATAGGATTGCAGTTTACAACTGTAATGTTACCTCATAAACCATATTGTGGTCCATTAGCTTCAGCCTTTCCATCAATCCCTATGTACCAAGAATTTGGGGCCTAAATCCATGTCGTCCATTATTAGAATTAATACGAGGAGTATGGTATATCCTCTTAATTGTACAAATCAACATACCTTTCATCTATAAAGGAAGTAGTTGGAAAGTTAAATTCTCTTATTTCCTGAGCAAGATGCCCCTAAGTCATTTAAATATTTACTTAGCTAAAGTAAGTGAATTCTTCCCCACAACTTGTATAAGAGCATTAGACAATTTGTCAACCTTCTCTATCAATAATCGTGGAGGTTGTGTTAGACTTTAACTTTATAATTTCATTTATGCAAAAAAACGTCATTTCGTTAAGGCAATTTGGATTCTCATCAACATGAAAGTTAGTAGAAGCCGAAGCTACCTTCTAAAGATTTTTTACCATTTACAATACAATACCTTTGTTTCCTATAATTTTAGGAATTTCTTCCTCCAAGTTTAGAGGCAAAACAATTTATTTTCCATTCTATATTTATGACATCATTATCCCATGATGTATGTCAAATTGTTAGGTACTAAACTAGAATTTGGGTATGCAAGGTAGCTCTCAAAAGTTGTACGTGAATTCACATTGATGATAAGAGTGGCCTTTAGAAAACTTAGAAAATGGAATTCTAAGCTACCAAATTGTTAAAATACATTGAATTGAAATTTGAATTGAAGAAAGTAATTAACAAACTACAAAAGGGAATTTGATATAACAAAGGTTAATTCGCAATGCAAACAAAACTGAAAAATAACAAACTATTTTGAAATAGATTAATTGTTTTTCCTAAAGATTGATTTTGTTTGTAATATGTTTATGTTGGTCTATTTGTAGCGTGTCCTCCATTGTCATGATGCTGATGAATTTATAGTTGTCTCATCCTTAAATAATTTTTTGCTATAATTTCCCACTTTCCTACATTTTACCTACCACTATCTCCTTAACTTCCATATTAGGGAATTTATACTTAATTAACTTCTTAAATTCTAGCATACTTTATCATGTTTTTGTTAAATACCTTCCACCATATTCTCATCTTCCATGTCTTAGACTTCCATAAATTCAACATATTTCTTCCCATATCCCTGATTGTTTGTTGTCTATGAATTCTTTTTTTAAGAATTTATTGGGGTTTCTTTTCTGGGCTAATTTCATGGCCATTTAGACCATATAGGCTAATTTATTTTAGACTATGAACACATTCTAGTTTTTAACATCTTCTTCTTATCTATGGTAAAACTATCATGCTCTTTATAATCTATCTTTTACAAAACACCAACAGGGATTCTCATGAAAACTAGTATGATCTATAAGAGAGAGAGAGAAGAGCCTTTTTCCTTTCGACATTCATTAATGGTTTCATTCCCTTTACTAGTGCATAGTCAAATGCAGTCCCAGGAGTGGCTAATTTCCTTATTTTGTGATCAATATTCCATTAGAACTTGTTTCTCGTATGTTAACAGTTGCATCTAATCCTATACAACCCATCTTCTAGTTCACTATTCATCTATTAAAGCAAATGCTCTACTTTCTTTCTCATCTATTTCTCTATATTGGAATTTTAGTTAGACAATAGAATCTCCCTTATTATTGTTACCAAATCCTTGATAATATATGCCAAGTGGTTCATGAATTGAAGAACTACTGGCTAAGATCTAATACAAATGTGTACTTCAATGTTGATTTTATACAAATGTAGTATTCAATTATTGTTATAACAAAAAATACATGTAGAGCATATAATTGAATACTTTTTATTTTATACATATCCATTTAATTAACTAAAATATATGACAAAATTCTTGAGATAAATATACATTCCAAATAAAATTATGATTGAATCATAATTATGATATTTATATTTTATTTATGTATTATCTATAAATTTTTATATTTATTGTTTAATTGAGACTAGACATTAGTAAAATGTAAAGACTAGTACATGTTATATTATTTTTTCCTTATGAAAGAAGTAGTTGATCTCATACCCTAAAGTATAGAGGTATTTAAATAAATGTGTGTGTTTGTTATTGAATTGACTTAATATGAAAATTCTATTTAGAGCATCACCTATGTCTATGGAAATTCTTATTGTGATCCTTTGAATTGAGATCTTCATAATAGCTCATATAGGGTTTGATCTACTTTGATACTACTTATGATATACCCTTCTCAAAGATAAACCAATCAGTAGTCATAAAATACATAATGAACTATATAGAGGTAGTGAATGATCAATATAAGATTTATCACCATAAATTGATTAAAAATATTTTATTGTTCTCGATTAGTATTAATTTGAGAAATCCTTGGCCAAGGTGAAAGAAATTTTTAAAATAGTTTTCAAATGTTATTAATATAATCATTTATTCATGGTGGAGAAATAATAAGGTTGGACTAAAAAAAGGTAGATATTACTTTATACTTTATGTCTAATTAAAATATTGTATGATGAAAGGATTGAATTATAACAAAATCATGCACAAAAAGGTTAATCAAAACTAATTTGACATTTCTAATATTTAGATGGTTATGATGGGTTTGCTAAACACCAATCTTATTCTATATATAAAACTTATTTAATTAGAGAATTAAAGATAAATTAAAGGATTTAATTTATCTAATCTTAAATACGACTTAAGGTTATGATTTATATTTATTACCAACATATTTAATAACTTAATTTTCCACAAATAAAGAACAATTGAAGAGTGAAAAGGTAATTCAATAAAATTGGACTTTATTGTAAAGGACGAGAAACTTTAAATGTTAAATATGATTTTTTAGAATTAAAATTGTATTGAAAAGAAAGAAAGAATAAAGAACATTCTCAAAGAGGTTCTAATATCTCTTTAGTCTCTTACAACAAAAGCCAATTTAAAACAACATCATACATTAGCACCTATTGGAACGACATCATTACACCAAAAGCACACTCATTTACCAAAACATTGTTGTTTGAAACTAAGGCGAGGATCATCCCTTTCTACCATTGAATGTTCTAGTATTACCAAATTAGGGTTGTACGATGCGAGAAGGTATGATCGAAGGTAGTTTCCTTTCTAGGATTCCTTCCATCTAACTAGTGGTAAGGATTTGATCTTTGTTTATCATCCCTCTTTCCATCCTTCTTGCAACTTAGATTGCAATCTTCCAGTCATGTGTTTATCTTTGCAGGGGAAATCAGCAAGTGATAAGGGTTTCCTCTACATCTCTTCCCTATACATAAGTTTATATTCCGAACGTAGCTTCAAGTTATACATTCAATGAAGCTACGATAGTTGTGTTGCATGTTTGATTGAGGTTTTGAAGAAGAATGAGCTCTTTGAGTTTTTAGGTGATCTCAGATACGAGAACCTCTTTGGGCGAGTTGGTTCCACCAAACTTTCTGAGGTTCCTTTGCTTCCATAATCCATATACACATAGTCTTAGGGATAGAACATGGATTTGTCTATTTGGGTTTGGATTGGTTATGTGGTTGGTCAATTTTTGAACAACCTCTGTGATAGTGTTCCTAGGATTTAACCACAGATACTTATTACCTATAAATTCCCATGCATTGTTGCTATAAGGGCATGTGAAGAAGAGATGATCTCTTGTTTAAACATGGTTCTTGCACATTGGACATGTTCTGTCCATTTGCAGATAGTGAATTATATTAATAGTTTTTAGCTTATTTAGGATTACTAACCATAATATGAAAGATACCTTTGGGGTCATCACCTTGCGCCAAACAAATATGTGCCATTCCACCTTTTGTTTCCTACATCTTAATAGATCTCTCGTAGCCTTGTTGGTGAGTTTAAGGATAGGTTGGGTCTGCCAGTAGAATGTGTCCAAAGAGTTAGGTTAGGGAAGATATGATGGTTGGAGATGCCTTAAGTTTTCACGAAAATTCCAGGTATCCTCTGCAATCATTGAGTTGAGTTTAAGTTTGAGTGAAGCAATCTAGGGACTATTTAGACTACGATAATGATGTATAAGAGGTCCCAAGTTAGACTAGTTGTCAAACCAAACATATGTCAAATTACCATTCCCAATTTTTCAAGAGATCCCTTCTTGGACTTTATCCCTCAATTTCAGAATCTGGTTGAGAAAATGAGAGTATGAGGCTGATTTCTTAATGCTCTATAGGATTCTTTCCTTGAGAAAATAACAGTGTAGCCATTTCACCTAAAGTGATTTTTTATCCATAAGAATCCATATAGTCTTTTCAATATTAGGGCTTGATTTGTGATTTTGATAGGAGTTCTTCTTAGCCCTCCTTCATCCTTAGGAAAACAAATATTAGCCATTTCACTTTAGATGAACCTTTAACACCATTTGGGTGATCCCATAGGAAGTTCTTGAGGATTCTTTCAATGGTTTTGATGATACCTTGAGAAAGAAAGATGTGAGAGCTCCAACAAATCTGGAGAAAGTTTAACACAGATTTGATGAGTTGAACCTTCCCCGCATAAGGCAAAGACTCATTAACCCACGAACTGATTCTTCTCTGTATTTTCTCTAAAAGTGGAATGCCTTCCTCATATGAGAGTCTTTTAGTAAAAAATGGTACTCCAAGATGCAATAGAGGTGTCTGTTTAATTCCTGGTTGATTGAGAGATGAGAGGTCCCAAAGCAGTAGCTTTTTTGGATAGGAGAAAATGGCTCTTTGTTGGGTTGAAGTATAGTCCGGAGAAGCTTTCGATTTTGTTAAGAGATTCTATATAACTTTGTATGGAGTCCATCGAGGCCCTGCAAAATAGAAGTAGATCATCTATAAAGCATAGGTTAGTCAAATCAATCTTTTTGTATTTAGCATGTTATCTAAACTTTGGGTTTTTAAGCACTTCATGTTTAATGAGAGAGTTAAAAGTCTCTATATAAAGGATGAAAAGGCATGGGGACAAGGGGTCCCCTTGCCCAAGTCCTCTTACTATCTTCAAAAGTGTGATAGGAGTGCCATTGATGAAAATAGACAAGGAGGAGGTTAAGGTACACTCTGTAATCCATTTTATAAAGGTAATTGGAAATCCGTAAGACATCAGTAATGTCCATAGGAAATCCTAGCTCTCACTATCAAAAGCTTTATGGAAATCAATTTTGATTATGCAGTTTGGAGAGTAATTTGATCTAGAGTATGCTTTTAGGAGCTCTTGCACAATAAGAATGTCATCTCCTATATGTTTGTCTTACATAAAGGCACCTGGTTGTCACTAATAAGATGAGTTAGGTTTTTTTTCAGTCTTAAAGCAAGTATCTTAGATATGAACTTGTAAAGGAAATTAGTATATGCAATAGGTCTGAAATCCCTAAAATGTGTGGGGTTGGATCATTTAGGAATCAAACAAATATTTTGTTAATCTCTTTAACGAGGATCCCCTTAGAGAAGAATTCTTTGACTGCCTCTATAACAAATGGTCCTGTCTTACTCCAGATTTCTGAAAAAAAGTACCCATTTAGGCCATCAAGGTAGGAAGCTTTGGAGTCATCCATGGCAAAAACTGCAACTTTTATTTCTATATTTTCTACTAATTTTATTAGAAGATTCGAGTCAACTGATGGCATTTGTTTGAGAGAGAGGGTTCTAAGTTCATCAAAAGTAACATTTGAGGGGTTAGGAGTTCCTAGAAGATCTTTAAACTACCTTACTGCCTCCTTTTGGATTTCCTGTTGTGTCTGAAGACTTGCACCATCTTTGGAAGTTATAAAGTGGATTTTGTTGCAATTTTTCCTCACAAGAATGGAGCTGAAAAAGAATCTAGTGTAGCTGTCCCCTTCTTTTAGCCAATGTACTCTAGCTCTTTGTTGCAAGAGAGAGTTGTGGTTATGTGTAGCCTTCAAGAATTGTGATAACATATTCTTTTCTCTTTCAAGTAGAATCGGATCAGTAGGGTGAGCAGCACGGCTAGGTTGGATAGTTCGAAGTTCAAGTCTAAAGGAATTTAATATGGAAGTTGCGGGTCTTTGTAGAGAATTTAGGATCTTCAATTCCTAATTGATAACTTTCAGCTTTTGAATATAATAGAACTGCTTGGTCCTTTGATAACTATGTATAACTCCTTTTATATATGCCTCGTAGAATCCTTGAACATTCACTAGGAAATTATTGAATCAGAAAGGATAATGCTTACTAAATTTTTGGAATAGATTGTCTACTATAAGGGAGTGTGATCTGAGAAGAGGGGGTATTTGAATGTAGTAAGGCTATCAGGAAATGTCTTGAGCCAAATGTTGTTTGCTAGGGCTCGATCCAATTTTTTCTTAATGTGCCAAGCAAATTGTTGTTTGTTGGACCAAGTAAAAGTATGTCCAATATACTTAAGATCAAGTAGACAAAAAAAGTTTTTCCCACCTTAATTCCTCCGCCAAGTCTTTTAAATCAGTTGTATAATTCTTTAGATAGCAATGTCCTTGTGCCTCTGAGGGGTGTAATATAGAGTTAAAGTCTACACATATTAGCAATGGAATGGAGATAGTGTTGCTGAATGATGTTAAGTTATTCCATAGATTTCTTCTTTTAAATTGAAAGTTGCTTGCATAGATGAATGAGACATTTATCTGGATGTGCTTCTGTAAGAAGGATAATTTCATATACAAGGCTTGTTCATTTGAGTCTAAGAGATCCACCTTGAGCTCATCCTCCCAGTAGCATATAATTATTCTACCTATAGCATGATGTTGGTGGTTAGTAATCATGTTCCAGTAGGAATCAAAATGTCTAACTTGGCTAAATTTTTTAGTCTGACCTTAGTTTCTAGTAATCTAAATATGAGAGGGTTCTGTCTCACAACAGTCCCTTAAAGTTAACTGCTTAATGGGACAATTTATTCCACGTACATTCCACATGATTATAGACATGGTTTAAAAGGTATGGCTTATGTTGCCTTTCCCTTTTTCCCCTTTTGGATCTCCTTCTCTCCACTGTATGAAATTCAGCAGTTGCTACAGTTTCTTTAAATGCAGTAAAATCTTTAAAAGTTGCTATGATATCATATTGGATAAGGTTAGTATTACGCACCTCTGATTCTCCTTCAGCACTTTGCATAACCCCTAAAGTAGTGATTAGGGTGACATGGTCAATATTGGCTTCAGTTTGAGTACCATGTATTATATTTGGCATTTGTGAAAATTCCTACTCTACATTGCTTGTTATGCTATGCTCCTTGATTGTTTGTATGTTTGTTGTTTGAGAAATTTGCATTACCTTATTATTATGTCTCTCCTCATTCTCAGGTGATATAGCATCATCAACCTTTTGCAACATGATGGTCTTAAGTGTCAAGGAAAGGGGGTTTTCTAAGGATTTTGTTTCAACTGACCCCATAAGCTCTTATTAGCTTCCTGTTTTGAATAACTTTCCCATGTCCTTCCAAATTTTAGTAGGGTTTATAGAAGGTGGCTTCTAATGGTAAGAAATTTTTATTGTGTTTTCCCATAGCTTATCTTCCTTTCCTAACCTCATAATTGGAATTTACTCAGGGAGTTCCTGGAAGATATTCACACTAATGCAAATTCGAGCATATCCAACATGTTTCTTCTTAGTTGTATGTTCATCCATGCACAATGGCCTTCCAATGTAGTTGACTAATGCTCCAACCCTTGGGTTGTCCAATACTCAAGAGGATGTTATGGAAGTTAATCCAGAGTGGGATACTTTGGATTTTAAGGGTTTCAAGATTCCAGTGTGGCTGCCAAGTTTGTAGGAAGATAGGTGGCTTCCAAAGTTCCAAGACCTTCCTCCATAATCTTTTGGATATCTAAAATGGAGGTGAGGGTGAAAAGGATCAAGTTCTTTTTAAAGAGAAGAACATTTATCAAGCCTCTCGACTTTCATAGTTTATTGGTTCATTAGGAGACTAAAGGAAAAGGTGGTCTTTTACCAAAGAAGAAACCAACCATAGTTGATTCCCAAGCCCGAGCTCCCTCCTTCAGGACTTCAATGTTGGGGCAAACTACTAGCCTACCATCCATGTCCTTAGGTGGTAAGTAGGATAAGGTTAAGAGAGATTCTTCCCCTACTACTTTCTTGCAAGATTTTAGATGAACATCTGATTGAGAGGGTGTTTCTAGAAATGGGGGAGAAGGATTGAGGATGGAGGAGGGCATAAGTGGAAAATATGATGGGGAAGGGACAGAAGTATTGGCCATTATGAAAGATGTATCATAAGAGATGAAGGGTTTAGCTTTTGGTTGAGTACTGTCAGAAACAAAGACCACTTAACAAGGAAAGTATGCAAGGCAGGAGGGGTAATTTTAATGAAAGGTCACTTATGGCCTTGGGTTGTTGGTTATTGTTTGGTGGGGTTGTGAAGCACGTAGTAGAAGGATTTGAAAATAGAATGATGAACAAGGATGTGCAAGCTTTGCTTCTAAGGATACAGAACAAGGTACCAATGGTGTTGTGAATAGGGAATAGAAAAGTTTGAAGGTGAAGATGATCAATGGGAAATGGAAAAAGGAACATGGTTAGTTTGTAGTGAGAAGTAGGAGACACTCTCTCGCATCCTATTTTCCTTCTCCATGAATAAAGCTATGTAATATTGAGATATTGGATCTTATTTAGAATTAATTGGTATTTAATTAAAATTAATTATAATTTTAACTAAAATTAGAATTATATTTCAATTAAATTACTAAAAGATCTAGACTAGTGCAGGCTCCAGGAGACTATCACTTATGTGGATAATACTAGAGTTTGAATATATATGTAGCTACAATGATTATGATGAACTAGTTTTAGAAACAGTTTTTAAAACTATAAAAAGGTTAAACTATATAATAAGGTACGACTTATGTTTATATTTTTTGTATTTATGCATCAATTATTATAAAGTGATCTTGACTTTTATTAAACCAAAAAAAAATGTGTTTTTTTGTTAGATCGGGACCAAGTCCAACTTTGATTTACTAATAATTACTATAACATCTAATAGAGCTATGATTCCAAAAAGAGTGGTAATGAGTTGAAGAAGGGTGGTTGAGTCTATATAAGCCCTTGTGGCGCATAGTTTGTTTTTTTCTTTTAGGCTTCTACTTACTCTTAAACTTGACCATATTGTCGCTTACTTTTAATGGGATATACTTACGCTCTTTAACTATTTCATAGGTATAGCATGTGGTTGCTTTTATTTTCCTACTTTATAAATGCCTTATAATCCTTAATGGTCACAACATCCTTAAGTAATGCATAAGCCAAACAATTTTTTCTTCTCTATTAGGGTTTGGTTTTTAATTAGGAACGTTTTTTATAACTAAAGACTTCATGATAAGCTTTTTGCTAATCAAAAAGTCACAAAGACCTCTTGTTTCTTAGGACAGTTAATTCTTATAATATTCTAATCAATTATTGACATTAAGAAAGATTTGTTCTATTGATCGAAGCCTTTACTCTAACCTTTCTACCAAATCTTCTTCTAAAAGTTGGAGTGAAATCCTTTTCCTTTTGTAATGTAAGTTCCTTGGTCTAGATTAATTATTTTACAATATTTCCTGATATTGTGTGTTTTGATTGTTCCTTCAAGTTGTTGTTGACTTTATGACTTTTAGAATTTCAATTTTGTACTTGTTTCTTAGTTTGTTAGCTCCTGAGGGAGATTTTGCCCTTATTTTAAGTATCTTTACTTGCTACTAAGGAAGAATGCTTCTATTTCTTGTCTTCTAGAATAGAATTGTTATGGGGGAAATTATGCTCCTTTAGTTGCTCAACATTTTTTATTTATGTTTCTGAGCTATTTTAAGGGCTAATAGGAAGTATATTAGCTTTTACATCTCCCTGTGCTGGTTCTTTTCCTAATTCATAAATTCCTATGGAATTTCCTTCTAGTTGGCTTCCATTTCATCTTTTTATGTTCCTGCACTGGCTTACGTTGGTAACTCACATTGATTTCTACTTATATCATTTCATCCCTTAATCTAAGCTTTAAAATATAGAATTTGTTGGAAAGATCTTGGTCCATTTTGAGTTCCAAATAAACTCTAGCATACCCAACCCTTTCCAATTTTGTTATTTCATCAAGACATAGAGGTCTCCCACTATAGCTAACCAAATAACTTAGTCCTAATGTTGACCAATATTTTAAAGGAATATTATGAAACTTTACCCACAATGGAATATGCTCTAAGCTCATTTTCTATATATCTATACTAAGTCTCCATTTATGTAGGAATATTAAAATGATGTTTATATGTTGAGGCCCTTATTCCATGAATTTTTTGGTGCCCTAAAATAAAATGAATTTGAAGATGAAGTATATTTTTCATATATCAAGACTTCATTAAGCCTTTCTTATTTCTAATAATTCATTGACCATTTATGCATTAAGGGAAATTAAGTATCTTATTAATGAAGAAATCTACTAGATAATTTTTTCCATTTTATTGCACCTGCTTGTATAATATAGGAAGAGGGAGTTGTTGAATCGGAAAAAGAAAGCATGCTATATTTGGAGAACCAGTAGATTTCAAAACCTTTTAGAAATCTTATTTTTAGCATAAGCAATATATCCAAATCATCATGCCAATCTATACATGATATGGTATAAGGATAATAATAAACATAAACAAGATGAA
>JAOSBK010027578.1:0-11979 GCA_027568895.1 Erythroxylum shatona | reverse complement strand
GAGTAGACTCCTAGCTCCAGAGGGACTTTTCCTGCCGTGTAGATCGTGTTGGCAAGAGAAGTCATGGCTCACAGGTCAGTCAGCTGGGACTTTTGGGGGATGACCTAGTTAGGCTTTTGGTGTTAGGTTTCTTTTGGAGTGATGTACAGACAATAAACAATGACAAATATGTACATTCATGGTTGCTATGAAATGAAATGAGAAAACAAATTTGGTTTCAAAAGTTAGTGATTTTTATACTAATGTTTTATTATTATGATGCCATGTGAAGTATAGTAGTGATTGTTCGTAGCTCACCCTTATCGTAGGACATGTATCGGAATGACCTACGGGCGTCTCGATGTATACCCTATGGTAAGGGGGAGCTACATATGATCATGAAATATTTTAAAAAATTTTGATAATAAAGTGATATGCCATAATAATGTGATCGATTAGGTTATTTATGTTTTGAAAGAATGTTTGTGAAATTGGTTGGATGTGTGATATTTGCATATTTGACTTGAGTAAGATCATTAATGATAGTTCACTCATTGAGTTCGCAAAACTCATAAAAATTGCAACGTGACTTTTCAGGTACGAGGTAGGAGACCTAGTTCCTAAGATTGTCTAGAGGAACATTTTGGATTAAGATATGGCTTAAAGGTCTGTCATCTAACATCAAAGAAGTTATAGATAGTATTTTGTAGTTTCTTTATCTTATGGAACTTTTGTATAAATTATTGTAAACTTTCTCATGTTTAGTAATGTAAATATTTGTTTTAAGAACTACAATGTAGACTTTTGTGAATGAATGACATGAATTGTTAAGGTTTAAGTTTTGTATATTCTTTATGATGTCATTTAAGAGATTACGTTTGATCTAACATATCATTGTCATGGGATATGTACTTCCTCTAGATGTTCAGGTATATACTCCATGATAGTGAGATGTTACAATTTTGGTATTAGAGTATGGTTTGACATCCATAGGGACATATAAGAGTATTGAGACATGATAAATAGTGGAAGATTCAATTAGTGACCACAAATATTTTTGTTATAGGTTACCTACTATAGGAGATCAAGTTAGAGTGTTAGCTGACATGGAGTCTGTACGAGCCAATATAGAGTTTCCTGTACTTGAGTTTGCACAAATACCTCCAAGAATCCGTCCTCTTAAGGAAAGGAGATATGATAAGCTTCAGAATAGGGGTTGTGGACTTCTACGGGAGTACATACCCTGCTAAGGCAGAAGGACAGTTAGAGAGAACTGAAAGAGTGTTCGATCAGGTGGAATGTGAAACAGATGAAAAATTTGATTATGTGGTATCATTACTACAAGGTCCAGCATATTAATGGTGGAAGACTGTTCTAGGTAGTACCACCCAACCTTATAGTTTGACTTAGGAAGATTTTCTGAGGGTTTTTCAAGAGAGTTATATGCTTAAGGTTTATCTGGACAGGAAGATGAAAGAATTTTTGGATCTGAAGCAAGGCAGGCTCACAATGGCATAGTATGAGATAAGATTCAGTGAGTTAATAGGGTATACAATTGTATTGATCTAAACTGAGGAAGACAAATGTAGACGGTTTGAGGACGGGTTGAACATGGAGATCAGAACAAGACTAGCTATTTCCAATTTGGATAGTTTTATAGAACTACAAGCGACCTTAATCAGAATTGAGCAGTTGTTAAAGGATGGTCAAGGAGAGTATAGATAGGGGTCTAGAGGGAAGAGGCAGGTTAAATCTCAGGAGCAAAAGCTTCAGTAAATGTTAGAATAGATCTCAATTCCAGGCTAGATTGAGACAATCTGGGTTTTGAACAAGAGGTGGATTTATTCAGATTGGTTGAGGAAGAGCACAAGTGCCCTCTAGGCAGTCACAATAGATGCCTAATTGTGAGCACTATGGTAAGAAACATGGTGGTGAATGTTGGAGGTTATCGAGAGCTCTTTTTCATTGTGGCTTTGTAGAGCATCGGATCAGAGATTGTCCCGATACTTTTAGACCACAGTCTAGAGTTAGAGGAGGAATAATGAACAAGGCAACGATTCAACAAAGTAGAGCTGTCAAATCTGTATAGATAGGCAGAGGTAGAGGAAGAACTCAGTCAGCAGGGCCTAGTGTTAGGACTGGGGTGTGAAGTTACCAGCCGCAGTCTCAGGCCAGGGTCTATGCCATCATCAGACAAGAGGCACAGAACTCCCCAGATGTGGTAGCAGGTGTGTTGAATGTTTTTCATTTTGAAGCGTTTGCATTGGTAGATCCAGAATCAACACATTCATTCATCACACAGCATCTAGCTTCTAGATTGCATTGTGAGAGATAGATATTAAAATGTGGATTAGAGGTGAGTAACCCAGTAGCACAACAGTGATTAGTGAGGTATGTAAAGAGTGCATAGTTCGGATTGATTAGGAAGAGTTAGAAGCTAATTTGATTATATTGCAGTTAAAGGAAATAGATATTATTCTAGGCATGAATTAGCTCACTGCTCAAGGAAAGTAGTTCTTGAATCTCTTAATTAGCCGAGAGTGGTGTTTCGAGGAGTTAGTTAGGTAGTGTCAGCATGACTAATTTCATTCATAAGTGTTTTAAAACTGATCCAAGGTGGATGTGAGGCTTATTTGGCCAACATAGTTGATACCCGGAATGAAAAAACCATTTAGGATATTCCAATTATTAAGGATTTCTTAGATGTGTTTCCTGCAGTACTACCGAGCTTAGCCCCAGAAAGGGAGACGAAGTTTACCATAAATCTTGTTCCAGGTACCACTCTTATATCAATTCCTCCATATTGGATGGCACTCGTAGAATTGAAGTAATTGAAGATCTAACTATAAGATTTGTTAGATAAGGGTTCAACAGGCCTAGTATGTCACTTGGGGGAGCTTCGGTATTGTTTACAAAGAAGAAGGATGGAACTCTAAGATTGTATATTGATTAACTACAATTGAATAGGGTGACAGTTAAGAATAAATACCCATTACTAAGGATTGATGATTTTCTTGATCAGTTACAGGGAGCTCAGGTGTTCACAAAGTTAGACTTGAGATCGAGACATTATTAGTTGAAAATAGCTAAAGCTAATGTACCAAAAAAGTGAATTTAAAATAAGATATGGGAACTTTGAGTTTTTGGTGATGCCATTTGGATTGACTAATGCCCCAATAGCTTTTATGACCTTGATGAATAAGGTATTTCAACCTTATTTATATCGCTTTGTGATTATGTTTATTGATGAAATCTTGGTGTATTCAAAGTGTAGAGAAGAACATTCTTGAGATTGGTTCTGCAAATAATGAGAGAGAAACAGTTGTATGCCAAGTTAAGTAAGTGTGAATTTTGGCGTGATTAAGTAGCATTCTTGGTTCACATGGTGTTTGGAAAGGGCATTCAGGTAGACCCAAAGAAAGTAGAAGTAGTGATGAAGTGGCAGGAGCAGTAGTAGCTCCCTCTTCCTCTCTCCTCTTCTCCCTTCTTCTCTCCTCTTCCTTAGCTTCTTTCCAAATGTACTAAGTGGATGCTCTCTTAAATTAGGTCATTCTTATGTATTTTATAGTCCTAGGGCTTTTTAAGGTAAGCACTGGGTTTTACCTAGGCTCAAGTGTCTAAAATAGCCCTTGAAAAGTTAAGTTCAGAAGTAGTCCCCACATCTGTTATCGTGCCTATCATGATGACACTTAAACATCTATCAAAACATAATATAATTTACACCTATCAACATCCCTACGCTTAAACTTTTGCTTGTTCTTAAGAAAAAACAAAAACAAAACACAAACTCAAACAAACCAAACAATAACACATACATTCATGCAACATGCACTAATGATATAATGGCATCTAACTTGACGAAAGCAATTCAGCCTCAAACAAGAATCATTCAAGTTGGTTCAACATATTATCCTATGCAATTATGTCTAAGCACTTTGGATTCAACATACATACTAATCAAGACATTAACATCATATTTTGTCACCTAAAGCACTTGTATTCATACATTGATAATTAGTAATCAATCAAAATTGCAACTATCACTAAGTATCCTTTTATGAAAAAATTTTCTATTTTCAAATATCAGTAGATTTATTTATCAAAACATCACTTTTTTACTTTTTATTTTCTTTAACGTTAACCTAGTCTTTTGACGTGAAGACAAAAAGCTTATCATGAATTTCCCTTGGTTACTCAACTAGGCCATGATTTATTTATTAACTTGGTTAGAATTTCATTCATGCCTTTTGACATGAAGACAAACATTTTGTCATGAATGCCCCCAGTTACTCAGCTATATCATTTTCTCAACTGACTACTAGCTCTATTCATAACCCAATATTTGTTTCAAGCCAGTGGAATAGTTATTTATTTAATAGACATACATAATTTTTTTAAATTTCACATAGCCTACCTCATTTCTTTTAGTCAATCATCCTCATAAAAGAATACTAATGATACTAAGATATTTAATTGACTTCTAATTATAAATATGTAATGAATTTCCTAAGATGAACAAACTGACGTTATCCTAATTAACATGCATATTTAACGAAAGATACTTAAAACATAAAATGCATAAGCCATTATGCCTTAACGAATTCAATGATTATATTTAAAGCTAAACTACTTCCATAAAGTTATTTCCATTGACACATTCGCAAAAGTCATATAATGAAAACCTAAACAAGACTAACATAAAACATGCAAAACTCATGCTTAACATAAAAACATACAATGCAAAAAATGCAACCCTCACACTTGGAAATATATTATCCTCAATATGAAAAGAACAAATTGTTAGATTGGGAAAAGAAAGCATGCCATATTTGGAGAACTAGTAGATTTCAAAACTTTTTAGAAATCTTATTTACAGTGGAAGCATTATATCCAAATCATCATACCAATCTATACATGATATGGTATAAGGATAATATTAAACATAAACAAGATAGTGATATTACCAACTCCTTCACTACAGTTTTAATTCCTCGCTGCGCTATCATCTCCTTCTTCTTGTATCCAAAGCCTTTGCTTTTGAATCCTTTTCTTTGTCAATCTATTCTCTCCTTGTTGTTGTATCCTCAACCAATTTGATTTACCTCTTGTTCTTCTAGGACAACTTGGTTAACAAAATCCTTTGGTGGGAAAGAAGGAGAAATGTTTGGAGTAGATTTTCTTAGAAGAAATGAACCAAAAATGAGACTCTTCTCTTGCAAATTTCGGCTCACTCATACATGAAAGGAGAGAGAGTCAAACCATGCAAGAACATTTTCTTACACACTCAATTGCAGTTATGTATGGATGGAAGAAGAGAATAGCATCCAATGCATCACTTCATACTTTAATCAATCATCAAGTAGCCAATAAATGAGACTCTTCTCATTTATCTTTAAGATGGCTATATGAAAAGATTATTAACCTAAATATGACTTACCATTTTCGGTTTTGGAAGATGGAAGAAGGAAGATGGTCCATCTAATGCACATCTTTCTTTTTTAATCCAATGAATGCTAATAGGTTATATGCCAACATTAAAAGATAACCATTAAACCATTTAATGGTAAGTTCATAACTCCATTTAATGATGATAAACCATAATAAAGACCATCTTTATTTAGCAATTTAATGTCAAATGTGCAGCTGCACAATCAGTCCATTAAAACCGAAATTATTACTACTTTATTTAAAAATTTTGTTTTAATATAATTAATCTAATCAATTACATTAAACTAAAGTCTAGCCTATTTTTAAATGAACATTTAGGCTTCTAATTAACCATTAATTAGTGCAAGCCCAACATTTAATTTTGGGCTTCTAAAACCTCCATTTAAGTTTCTTAATTAGCTTGATAACTTTCCTTAAAGCCAAGTGGGAAATCTTATTGGAATTTGATAATTCATGCTCCAATAAGCCTATAATTAATTTAATATCATTAAAATTCATTCTAGCTTATTAACTAAATGTCATTCCACTAAAGACAATTAGTTGAACTCTTAAATTATTAAATATTAAGAGAAAACATATTTATGTCAAATTGCAAACCCTGTTAGAACCTTATTATAGCTATCTGCACAATAAAGGGTAAAATTATCGTTTTGCCCTTATGTTGGTTTTTCGTTCTAGATCTCCCATTTTACATTATATGGTGATTAACACATAATATCTCATCTTTGTGTTAAGACTCGATGGGTAGCTAGTCCATCAAACTACTGGCACCAGTTTAATTACCAAATCTCCTTAAAACATCTAGAAGTGATGACATCACTATAAACTCTTTATTTGGGTGAATGTTCCCTGATATATGTTTCCATTAATAATTCCAACATGCAGACTTTGGATTAATACTCTGTAAAAATCCATTCCAATCATATCAAGAATTATAATGAAACACATATGAGTTCACCACTCATTAAGATTGTGGTTCATAATAAGCGAATGCTTAAGTTGTATGTTTTAAGATTTAAGTAACAACCCACTTTACTCTTTAAAACAAACTTAATTCTAGATTCATTTAATAGTGCCATTATCGATAGTCAACTACTACGATGATATGAAACTCATCATTCCTTTGAAGTAAACTCCTTTGCTTACATAGAGATAAATCGCAATATTACAGTCTAAACCATAATCAACCGACCAACTTGATTATTCAATTGTAAATCAATTAATTTAGAGTCTAGTAATATACATGTTTCCCATACATCTTTATGTATATTTCTATTACTATCAAAAGAATCTTGGCACCTTTTGACTAGATATATAATGCTCATACATATAAAACCAAATTGTTTTATTTCATTAATAATAAATATTTTCATTACAAAACTGTAACTTGAAGAAAATTAAGTTACATATAAATACACTTGCTTTCCAGGGCACTATATTTACATAACTTTAACAGACAATGTGTTATTTAAATGTGGGGAGGATTTTGCATTGGCATATCATGAGTATGAATTTTACATACCATATTGTTAGTTTTTGATTAGGTTGACATAGTGTGAACATATGTTGCATATATGTGAATTGTGTGAATGTGTCAACGGCAATAACTTGATGGAAGTATTTTAGCTTTGAACATAGTCATTGAATTCTTAAAGGCATATTAGTTTGTGCATTTTATGTTTTAAGTGTTTTTGGTTAAACATAAATGTTAATTAGGATATGACATCAATTTGTTCATTTTAGGAAATTTGTTACATACATTTATAACTATAAGTCAATTGAAATGTAGGCTATATGAAATGAAAAAAAATGTATATCCATTAAATGAATAACTATTGTGCTGGCCCTTTTGAAAAAAAAATATTGGGTTATAAATAGAGCTAATAACTAGTTGAGAATGTGAAATAGCTGAGTAATCGAGGACACTCACGATGAAATGTTTGTCTTCACGTTAAAAGGCTAGAATGACATTCCAACCTAGCTAATTAATAAAACGTGGCCTAGTTGAGTAACCGGGGGACATTCATGACAAGGTGTTTGCCTTCATGTCAAAAAACTAGTTAACATTAAAGAAGATTAAAAAAAAAGTGGTGTTTTGATAAATAAATCCCACTAATCTTTGAAAATAAAAAAAATCATAAAGGGATACTTAGTGATAGTTGCAATTTTGGTTGATTACTAATTATCAATGTATGTAAACAAGTGTTTTAGGTGAATGAATATGATGTTAATGCCTTGATTAGTATGTATATTCAATCTAAAGTGCTTGGGCATAAATTGCATAGGTTAATATGTTGGAACAACTTGAATGATTATTTTTTAAGGTTAAATTGGTTTCGTCAAGTTAGATGTCATTGTACCATTAATGTATATTGCATGAATGTATATGTCATTATTTGGTTTGTTTAAGCTTATGTTTGATGTTTTTTTTTGCTTGAGGATAAGAAAAGTCTTAAGTCTGGGGATGTTGATAGGTGTAAATTATACTATGTTTTGATAGATGTTTAAGTATGCTTTTGAGTATTTCTTAGATGATTATCATGTATATAGGCTTAGAATTATGTTATTATTAGAGTTTGTTTATATTTTAAGTGTTTGTATGGTTTTAAGCATGATTTGGATCTTAATTTTATGGTTTAATAGGTATTTGATTTGTGTTTGAGTGTATGGAAATAGGAAATTGAAGAAAAGAAAAGAATTGGAAATATGGAAGCTTGCTCGTGGCTTGTCTTGCCACGATCGTTATAGAGAGCACAGACAACTATTCCAGTGAATTTCAGCTTTTCCAGCACACGAATCTTTTTGGGCATATTTTTGGATCCAAATAAGTGGATAAACCTTAGAAGCCTTAAGAACTATTTAAGAACATAAAATACTTAAGAAAGAGGATCCACCATCATCCAAACTAAGAGAATAATAAGGAGGAGTAAAAAGAGCAATCTAAAAATTTTAGATTTCAAGTTTGAGTTCAAATCAAGTTCTTTCATTCTTTCCTTTGTTTATTTCATTAAACTTGATGTGTAACTTAGATTTGAATATGTTATTCACGTTTATGATGCTCCAATTATTAGATTTGGATTTGTTCTTGAGTTATTTTGTGACTTGATGTTTGTTTATTTCAATTCAATTTTCTAATGTTGTGATGTTTACGTATGCTAATAATTAATAAATTGAGATAATAAATTGAGAGAGTGAGTCGAAAGTAATCCAATTAGTTTGGGTGATGAGAGTTAGTGACTTAGTAAGTCTCTCGAACATCAAATTGGTAATTATATAAAGAGAGATCCCATGTAAGAACTCGATTATTCGATAGATCACTTAAGAACTAATTGAAAATGTTAGGTGGACTTTATGAACCGAAAGGTTGTAAAATCTAAAATTTTGTAATCAATTAGAGTTGATCAATTAAGGTTAATTGATTAGGTCTTGAGAAGGAGTATTCAGTCCTTTATAAGATCCAGAATCAGCACATAATTGAATCAATAGTTGTTAAGGAGCAAAATAATGATAGAATGAATCCTAAGCTTCATGCTTGATGTTCCTTCCATATTTGTGGTAGCTCATTTGTTATATGATTATTTGCTTAGTTATTGTTTTAAAATTATATTTTTTCATTCAATTCATATCCCATTACCTTAGAAAAAGTTAGATTCACTTAGTTTTAACTATTTCCTCATGGGATCGATACCTTTAATACTACAAGTTTAAAATCCGTATACTTGTGAATATTGGGTTTTATTATAGGTAAAATGTAATATCCCATGTTCAGGGCTAGACCCTAGAATTGTGAATTGAGCGTACTGTGAGAAATTATAAGTGCACTGCATGCTCATGCATCATTGCATATTCACACACATGTGAATATTAATTGTTGTCATATTAAAATAATTGTTCGTGCATTAGTTGACATTTTCGAGTATAATTAACTGCTTAAGGTGATTAAAATGTAAATTATTTGCATTAAAGATTTAATTGGAGACTAGTCATATTGTTTTAGAATTTTTGAGAAGTGTGAAACGTGAATTGATTAAATTGATGACAAATGAATTATGTATATGTGTCACGTGTGGCAACATGGAATAGTGATAAATGTTAAACCATGTAAAAGGATACTTAGACACGTGTTTTAGACGTTGCTTTCCTGCAGACTCTCTCATTGTTATTCACCGAGAGTAATATTGTTATCAATAGATTCCTAACATATAGCTCTACCTCTCCATAAACATTGGTAGCTTTCTGACTTGATTTGACAAAGATTGAATGAATGAAATTGTGAGAATCTATTGGAATAATATGAACTTAAATGTTTTACTGAACATACTTCAGTATTTTGATTATATCTTGATCTGTAGAGTTCCAAATGAGTTAACTCTTGATTCAAACGAAATTAGAGACATAAAAATACAATTTTCTAAAGAGGTCAAATTGAAATTTTGGATTGAAGAGGTCTAAAATCTATTCTAAAGTTGAGGTAAGAGTTCTGTTATAGTTTAAGAATAGACTAACGTATTTGGAGTATAACTTTCAGTATATTAAACCAAATTGAATTATGTTAGTTTCATTAGAAACCTAAGACACAGAAGGACAATTGTTAGTCTTGTTTAAATCCTTCATTTTATGGATCTTATTGATCATATACAGTTGACCAGAATTGAATGTTTTTAGAAATAGTTGCAATGGAGAATGAGTAATTGAATTTTGACAATTGGAGTACAAATGATATGTACATCAATATATGACAGAAATATACCTAAGAAGTTGTCATTGAACATGCATGATACATGAAATGTTACATAAGTGCTCTAGGAATATGAAATTGTTTTTATTACATATAGACGAGCAACTAGAGCAACTGCTTTCAGATATTGTTGGAACGTCCAGGCAATAGCATCATTGGAGCAATTGTGAGTAACCTAAGATCATCTCACTTTATTTGGTTTGTTTTAAATATTACTAAATTGTATTGATATATTACTAAATTGCATTGACTGATTATGTACTGAATTATGGACAATATATGTTCGAGGCATTTGATGCATGCAAATAACATTGGAAGTGTTACTTGTATGTGAATGAGATTGCCTAAGTGAATATTCTGATTCTCAACTGAAAAGTTGAATGTCGTACATGGCATATTCTGTATTTGATGCATTACATCAAATGCATGCTCAGATAAAGATGTTATGATCGGAGTAGCCAGTATGAAAGCGCTTGCACATAGAGCTTTGCTTCGTGATTTTTGATTATGCAAGTAGAGCTATGCTCCATAATTCTGTTCTGACTCAGCCCAATGGTCTAGTATTTGTATTCGTACGTAATAGGCACTTGGTCATAACATTAATAACAAATCTAGAGTCTCATGTGCGTTTGTATTTGTAAATATATGTTTTGATTCGCAATGATTACATGTTATGCCATGTTAATATGAATATTTGGAATTCATTGAATGATTTGAAAAGTTGTAATGAAATGATTGACTGTATGAACTGTGTGATTTTATGATGATTGTATTTGTTACATGAGTGAACCATCGAGGATGGTTACTCAACTGAGTTCGCAAAACTCATCAAAATTGCAACGTGGCTTTTCAAGTTTTATAAAGGTCTCTAGAAAGGCTCCTAGTAAGAGTTTTGGGTCAGGATCAGTTTGCGCCTACATATGTATTTCTTTATGTTGTATTGAAAAGTGTAGTCTTAAATGCTGTAAAATGTATATGAAAATGGTTTTTGAAATGTCAAGATATTATTAATACAAGTATTTTGTTCTATAATGGGCCCAAGTGCTTACTGAAACTCTGATGTGTTCAATAATGATTGTAACTTTTATGACTGGAATTGTTTATAAATTAATTGGGTCAAATTTGATTGTCGATTTTTTGCATTTGCATATGTTGTTTTAGAAAATTTGCAGTAAGTTTTAACCGTTGACTATTTTAACATGCCACTCTTGTGAGCTTCAAATTCGGATATCATTCAGGATGTCAGGGACATGTCTTGTAGGAGTAAGGTGCTACATTTTGGTATTAGAGCCCAGATTTAGTATCTTACATGGGCATTTATCAAAAAATATGTCAAGTTACATGCATTTTAGATATGATCATAGAAGATAGTAACAATTGATCCCCAGTCTGAGTCGCATTTACATGAGTTAGATGCATGAGTATTTATTAAAAGTTTGAGCTAATAGAAATAATGAGAAGAATGATGATCTATTAGAATGTGATCAGAAATGAAAAATAGTATATGGTTAGATATGACAGATAACGATTCAATGCTGTATTGATGGATGTATTATGGTATATGACATCAATATTATATTGTGGTGATGTATCCCCAAATGTGAAATAGATATGAATGTATTGTCATGTAGATATGAGTGATGAGATTTAAAGTGTACAAGTCAAGTCGAGAGAAAATAAAATTTTCTATGACCTTGAGAGGTTAAACTTGGACTAGAAATGATTGTTAGTAAATGTGCTATGTGAAATTGAGATTGGAATTTCAAGAGAATTATGCATCTAAAATTTTGAATTGATTGTGAACATACATAGAT
>JAOSBK010027541.1:0-11981 GCA_027568895.1 Erythroxylum shatona | reverse complement strand
TGGAAAAAGAAGTCCAAGGGAAATTCAACATTCAGAAGGAACAGCGGCAAAGACGATGGAAAAGTCGAGAAAGCATCCATTACGTGTTATGAATGCAATAAGCCGGGACATTACAAGTCCGAGTGTCCAATGTTGAAAAGACAACATAAGTAGGATTTAATTTGTCAACCACCATTGGTCCAACATAAATATTAAAACATATAAAAAAGCTAAATAATATTATAATCCTAAAATAAATATTCAAGTTGAGTAAATAATTAAATACATAATAAATGCTACAACCAGGTATATAATAAATGCTACAACCTAGTTCATCTCTTTTAATAGAGATTACTGAAATTCTACCCTCTACTACATGACCTATACGGTCCAAATACTTCTTTCTAGCCGCTTCTAGTGCTTCATATCTCTCAACAACATAGGTATAACTTATTGTATCATACCCATTCCATCGACCACGGTTTCCATCATAATCAAGCTCAAAGGTCTCTATTTTCTCATCAGGGGTAATGTGTTTGTCAGTCCATTTTACCCCTACTTTCCTGGGTCTTTCCATGCATGCCTTTGCATCATGGGTTATGACTCCATAGCTGAAATAAGCAAACAAAAGGAAAATTTAAACTTTCAATCCTCTTACTAATCATGTTGTACTAACTACTATTATTGATGTCAATGCAAAAAGGTTTAGATAGGTATAAATTCATGGAATTCAAGAAAGCTACCACTCACCCATACATGTAACAAATATCTTATGTCTGCATATGCAGTGCAGGCAAGTGCATATATACTTAATCAAACGCATACACATGCAAAGAAAAAGGAAGAGGATTTACTTACTTTGCACATGCACCCTTTCTGTATTTCTCAGCCTGGAAAACTTTAGTTCCTCTATCATACCACGATTTCGTATAGTTTGGATCTAACTTCAATTTCCTTTGATGTTTCAAGCTCTAGAAGACAGAGAAATAAAGAAAATACAAGCTTAAGATTCAAGTAGCATATGAAAAGCATGTTGAGCTCATAGCAATGTGAAAAACTCATGCACGTAATCTGCTTAAAGGCTTTTCAGCATTAAGATACCAAGGGGCTGAGGACATATACTGAGGAATATAGGGGTTGATCTCCTTTCCATCCTCATCAACCTTTGCAGGAGCAAGCCTCACTTTTTGTGCTTTCTTCAGTTTAATTTTCTTCCTATGGTCCTCCCTTGACTTAAACGAGACTGCAAGATGTATAAAATAGAGGTTAAATACATAATCTAAAAACCAACAATGGATAACAACAACAACACCACCTTATATTATTCTGCTGTAGAATAGAACTAGAAACAGATAAAAACATCCCATAAACACATAAACTAAAGGAACATGCTAACATTTTGCAAAGAGGCAGTATGTAAATACACAGAAGATACAGGTCAGTGTAATTTCTCCAATTAAGATACGTTAGTTTAGAACATCATTTAAACAGAGCAATGCCAATACAATATATGGTACTATCATGTAATCAAAAAAATTTACCCATGATACGGGAATACGATGAATTTACCTAAAAACAAGTAGACGGATTGCATGAAAAAGAAAGAAAAGGAGATACCTGATGCGGTTGCATGGGTTTGGTTAGTTTCGCATTTCCCAATCAAAATGAAAATAGCAGAGTCAGGGGTAACACGAGCCTCTTTGATGACAGAATAGGAGGATATACAGTATAAATAAGCTAACTTTTGCCTTCTCCGGCATAGATTGGGATTAATCAAACCTATTCTAAATGTCTGATATGTTGTAAACGTAAGTGATGGAAACAACTCTACCCAGAAAAGTTAAAATAAGAGGCTTTTCTAAAAAGCTCCAAATTTGAGCTTTTGAAAAAACTATATTTTAGCTTTTAAAAAAGCTATTTCTACTTAAAAAGTACTTTTGAAGTTTACAGCCAAACACTCATTTTTTTTTAAAAATAAATTTTGTGGTAAAAAAACTTTTTTAGCCTCCAAAAGCTAAACCAAACCAGCTTTAATTCTATGTCTACAAAAATTATAAAAAATGTTTTCTAATAAAAACCTACAGAACTTTTAAATAGCTTGACTTTTCATAAAAGGGTACTTAGAAGCAGTTACAAAGTT
This sequence comes from Erythroxylum shatona, assembly GCA_027568895.1. Taxonomy (NCBI): domain Eukaryota; kingdom Viridiplantae; phylum Streptophyta; class Magnoliopsida; order Malpighiales; family Erythroxylaceae; genus Erythroxylum; species Erythroxylum shatona. The sequence goes on along the minus strand of JAOSBK010027541.1, from coordinate 9,862 downwards.
TGAATGACCAAAGAGTTATTAATGTGTGTGTGTAATTGAAAAGGATGAATATTTTAACACTTGGGTCTTGATTAATATGTATGTTTAGTTCAAAGTCCCTAGATGCGAATTTTTCATGTTGATGATTTGAAAGAACTTGAATGATTATGTTTAAAAATAATTTTAATTGTGAAGTTGTCATTGTCCCATTACTGCATTGTGTGTTATAAGATTTTGTGTGTTTGTTATTTTGTTTGCTTGAGAACAAGCAAACGTTTAAGTGTGAGGATGTTGATAAATGTGAATTGCATCGTATTTTAAGGTTTAGTTTAATATGTATTTAATTGTTAATCCAATCGTTCGGTATGTGTTTAGGTTAGAATTGTCTTAGTTTCTTAATTATTTATGTTTTAAGTGTTTTATGGGTTAGTATAAATCTTTAAACTTAATGTTTGAGGTACCTTGATGTGTTTGTTAGTGTTTTAGGGTTAGCATCGAAGAATGGAAAAGTTTTAGAGACACTCGGGTTGAAACAACCGCCCACAACCATGACACAATAGAATACGATGGTAGAAGGCTCAGGTGTGGCCCACAATTATGGCATACATGGCCACGATTGTGGCCTACATCTGGTAGATGTGCAGACACTAAAAAACATCAAGTTTTGAGGGATTTTTTGGACCTTTTGAACCTTGGAAAAATCTTAGGGTTGCTCAGAACACAAAATGTATTTAAAGAATAAGCCAAACAGGCAAAGGGGCCTTTTGCATCAACCACTTTTAGAGAAATCCTAGAGAGAATTATCAAGAGATAGAGAAAGAGAATAAGCAAGAGGGAAGAGTAGAAGAAGCCAACTCAATGTACTTCCTAGATTAGGAGTTTCCCAACATCGCTGCCTCCTATCTATTTCAGTTTTATTATTGTATAGAATTGGAATAACAGTTGATGATAGGATTTTTGGATGTTGATGATGTTCTAAACTCACCTTCAAGGTTTTATCTTTGATTTTATGAAATCTGATTATTTATATTTTATTTGGATTTATTGTGATTGAATTCTAGACATGCATAATTCGAAAATAAATTGAGGGGTAAATCAAATGAAAATAATTAAGTTAGGCTAACAAGAGTTAGGTGATTTAATAGAACAAGAATTCAATCAAATTAGTAAATTATACAAAGAGAGATCTTGCATAGGTTTCTGATAGTTTATTAGACAACTTCAGATCTAATTAGGGTTTTTAATAGGTTATTAATTGAGAAATTATAACTTCCATAATCTGATTAGGGTTGATAATGTAGAGTTAATGGTTATAACTTAAGAGAGAGTAATCAACTCTAGGAGACCGTCTGGAACCAGTAATCTAGTAATTCATAATCGATTAGGTTAGCATTAAAGATAGGTAAAATTTCCTTTCTCTCAATTGGTAATTCCTATAGGTTGATTATTGAGTGTCAGTTACAATTGCTAAACTATTATTTTTGTGATTGATTCTTAAATTGATTTGCTTGATTGAATTGCATTCTTATTTTAGTTCTATTACATTTTCAATTTTTGCAAATTGTCCAAGCCATAAATTTTAGGATTATATTATCCCTCCTCTTGGGATTGACACCTTAGGTACTATGCGAATGACCTAAGCACTTGCAAATTATCGAGGTTAATTAATCAAAACTTACATACATCAATAACCATGACCATGATCATAAAGACCAAATGCGCTTGATGTCGAGTTGACTTTCCTATCTTATAATTGATTCAGAGAGAGTAAGAGAATTAGTAAGACAATGCATTTCGAATCATTGATATTTATCTATGGAAATGAAACAATTTTAAATGTATAACAATTTAAATTTACCCTAAGAATGCTAATTTATGGTCATTAGCTCGACCTTATATCATTAGAAATTTAGTCAGGATTTATTATAGGTAGCTTGCTTCCACCCTTTTCTTGTAACATCAATTTTGTAGCCTGTAACTAAGCTACAAATTACAAAATGATCATAAGGAAAATATTGATAAAATTATGAAAACAAATTAAGCTCAATAATGTCCTATTTTTGAGTGAACTGTAAATAAAATAGGGAATAACAAAATTCCCTGAATCTTCCATAGAATCCAGTAGTTGTCTGGTAGGAGGGTGAGTTATTCTCTTATTGGCTATTCCTTATTCGCCCTTATCTCCTATTCTATTTTAGCTTCTTGAATAGAGACTTTCATAGCTTCATCAAACTTGATGTCCATTGTCATCTATTCTTCGTCCTCTCATTCCTTTAAAGGTTCGAGAACATCACTAATCATGTTGAAGGTCATTTGGTCATCACTAATCCAAATGATGAGGTTCTCTTCATAGACATCTACCCAAGTTTTTTTGATGTTCAAGCATGGTATACGAAGATCTAGAGAATAATAAAGACGGGTGGTCATTCTTTTCTTCATCCTCTTTCTTCATCTTTTGGTCTTCTCCAAGATAGGGTTCAGCTTGATTTCCCATTGATTTTTCTTGCTCTTCTCTATTTCTAAGTTTGATAGCCTCATATTGTTCTCGTTGATGTAATTCATATTGCTCAGAGAGTCTTCCACGTTTCTCTTACAAAATTCACAGGAAAGTTGTCTCACTTGAATCTCTAGGTTTTGAATAGAAGAGGCATGATTTTCTGTTACTTGATCAAATTGCTCTTCCAATCTCTTTTGGGTCTTTTCCATGTCTTTAGTTTAACCATGAATTTGTCCAATTTGGAATCCCATGAACTGGACTCATCTTGCTAAAATCCTAATAGGTCTTGATGTCCCATATGAGTACTTACATTGTTAGACCAATAGAAATCTGGGTGGTTCTGCCACTCCGAAGTGTACATGTTCATATAAAGATGATGATTTCCCTAACTAAATTGGGGCTCATTAAAATCCACATGAGTCCTTTTCTCCCTTTAATATATATCCTCCATGATTGTTCTTTTCATCTCTTGTTTATATTTAATTTTTAGGATTCTTTATCGCTACCTTATGATGTCCAAATGAATATGTTCTCAACTTTTGACCCAAACTTCCTAAACATTATTTTAAATAAAGGACGGTGAAAAAGCCTTAGACTACAAGAATTAAACTAATATACGCCTCCCCGACAACAGTGCTAGAAACTTGATTATGTTGTTCGAGCTTTAAAATTTATAATACCTCAAATATCACAAGAGCATGGGTCACGATTGTAATATAAGAGGTGTCGATTCCACGAGGAGGGGGGCTAATCTAATACCAAGATCTATGGCTAAAAGGATATGAAACTCAAAATAAACAATGCAATATAGAGTAATCACAAGAATTGAATTAAACCATTTAAATCAGAAGTTAAACATGAAAATATTAACAAGTGAGCAATATACAATCACATTAGAAATTAACCTAAGGAATTTACCAATTTATGAGAAAGGTGATTTTACTTATCATTAATGCTAACCTAATCGATTATATGTTAATGAAGTGTCGGTTTTAGGCTATTTTGAGGCTTATTGCTCTCTCATGAGTTTTATCCATTAAACCCTAAATTATAAATCCTAATCAAATTATGGAATTTGTAATCTCTCAATTCACAAATTATCTAAAACCCTAATTAGATTTGAAACACTTTAATAAACTATCAAAACATCACACAGGATCTCTCTCTCCACAATTACCAATATGATTTGTCACGATTTCTATTAAATCACCTAACTCTCATTAATATGATTTAATCATTTTTTATTTAGTTCACTCTCTTAGTTTATTACCGAATTATATAAGAATGCAATCAAATCACGAAATTCATCTAATAAAAATATTCGATTAAATTATCATTAAATCAAAATAAAATCCGGAAGGAGAGTTAAAACTTCATCAACATTCTACCATCTACCATCATACCATCCATCCCAACTTAAATGGACAATCTAGGAAGGCAGCAGCATCAAGAAACCTCCTGATCTAGGAAACACGTCGAGACTGCTTCTTCTTCCTCTTCCTCCTTTATTTCTCTTCCTATTTCTCTGTTAGGGTTTCCAAAAGTGTCTGCACAAAAAATCTCCCTTCTTTCCTCTCTTGTTGTCCTTTAAATAGTCTCTTATGTTTTGGGTAACCCTAAGGCTTTTTCAGAGTCTGAAAGGTCCAAAAAGTCTCTCGAAACCTAAAGTTTGAAAGCATTTATGCGTTTGTCCGATGCAGGTCACAATCATGGCTCACATCTAAGCCTTTTGTCATGATCATGGCATGCAAGCCATGATCGTGGGCCATTCCTGGAGATTATGTCACAATCGTGGCTGTGGGTTTGTGTTATGACTCGAGTTCCCTCCAAAACTCCTTGATTCTCCGATATTAACCCTACGACACTACCAAACATATTAAGGTACCTCAAAAACATAATATTTAAGCTCAAAAACTTGTAATAACCCATAAAACACTTTAAAACACAAATAATTAACAAATTTACTCAATTCCAACCTAAACACATACTAAATGATCAAATTAATAGCTAAACATATATCAAACCATGCCCTAAAATATGATGCAATTTACACTTATCATATTCTCAAGTCTTTTATCCAATCATTTATTCTTGAACATAGTAGAATGTATTTGAGTCTATCCACATTGTCTATGGGCACTGTTCGAGCTCTTGAAGATTGTCATTTGCTATCCTACAAATTTAATCATCAACAAATTGTTAAGATTCTTTGAAATAGCCAAGTGTTACCATTACAATTTTCACCCATTTAAAAGTCATTGACATGTATATCTTGTTAGGTTTGTTAGTCTTGATAAAGCAAACGCACGTAGGAGGTGGGGGGTGAATTGTGTGTAAAAAAAGATTGCAAGGTACTTTAAAATGAATAATATCCTTAAAAGAATTTATAAATAGAAGGATCCTATCAACTTACAAAAAGATCCTATTAGTGTTGAAAATAAAAGGAGCCTGTTAGCACTCAAAAGAAAAGGAGTCTGCTAGTGCTTAAAAAGAAAGGAACCTATTAATCGATAGGGCTTTGTTAACGCTCAAAACAAAAGGAGTCTACTAATCGATAAAAGTCTGTTAATTGTTTCAAAAATGAAGGAACCTTTTGCAGTATAAAATAAAAGGAGCTTATTGTAAAACCAAAATAACCTCTTGTAAGTTAAAAAATACAAACACTAAAATGCAGAAATTTAAAAGTTAAGAGGGAGTGATGTAGTCGATTCATACTGGCTAGGCTTATAACTCAAGCCTACATCCAATTCCCAAGTATCCAACTTGAATATTTCACTATAAAATCTGAGTAGTAAATTTGACGAGCCTCTCCAAGCTCATACGTACATAATTTTCAAGGTTCAACCTTCCACACTCATAGTGTTTAACAAACCTCTATAAGCTCTCAATAAGAAATATATAAGTCTATCTCAATAGAGTTATTTCCTTTTCTAAGGCATAAAGAGTTTGATATAACTTTCAAGAATATTGACATTGCTAAGGTATTTGTAAGTATCATGTATTTGGCACATGCAATGGCTCTTCCTTAAGTAAACATTTTTCTTAACTAACCGTTGTTTGATCTAGGATATCATTTTTGCTAAAATCATCGATATTCATAAGTTAAGAGGAACATTCTGTCAAGGCTTTTGGAGCTAATTTTCAAATTATTAAAAAAATTTCGGATGTCATGAAACCATTAGATAAGTTCATAAAGAAGGTTCCTACAAGAAAGGAAGCAATTATCCTATGATTTATTTCTTTTTAAAAAATATATCGTTGCCTATATAAGAAAATAAATGCAATTTGAATTTTGAAATGTTATAAAGTTATCATCAAAATTGTTAAACATAAACCTTGAGTTAAAAATTTTCCCCTTTTTGATGATTATAGACAATAATAGATATATTTTTCAAAATTTTAAAAATATTAAAGGATTTCGAAAGGTGCCTGTAAACTTTATATAGTCTTACTCACAGTTATAATTAGAAGGAGCCTGACTTTTAAGTAGCCTATCATTTGTATGTCACATATTTAAACCTCATAATTTCAATAAAATTTCAACAACAATTAGCAAAATGTATCATCAAGGACAAATATAACATCAAGGCAATATTGAAAATATATCACGGATGCAAAGTATATCATTACCTATTCTCCCCCTTTGTCATTATAAAAAAAGAGAGGGAAAAAGTAATTGAGGCATCAAGCAATATCATAAGTCATTAAGAAACAGAGTTATTAAGAGGATTCAAAAAAAAAATTTAGGAAGAGCTACATATCAAGAATCTGATTTTGCATGCTATCTATTTTGCTGCTCATTTAATCTTGATTAGAAAGAATTTCCTTTAGTTGTTGAAGGATCATATCATTGATGCTTTGGAGTGTAGCAGGGGCTGATTTTTATGGGCAGGTCTCACAAGATTTGCTACTCTTTTAGTTTTCTTCTCAACCCAAACATTATCTTTCAACTTGTACCCAAATTGGCAAGGAGGACTGAAAGAATGGAACTTACCTAATGCATACCAATCCAGATTATCAAATGACACTTCATAGTAGGCAAAAATTTTGGTTAATAACATCCTATATGGCAGACCACCAGTTGTATTCTTGTGACTTCCCTTATCCAACATAAACTTCAGAATCACTACTTGGAGGTTCACTTTGTTTCCCTTTAAAAGATTTTAAAACACATACATATCTAAAAGACTGCATCTTTCTACTAAGCTACTCCTTGGAAAAATTGAAGTAACCGATATAGATGCAAGGCATCTTGGTAGGAGACCCAAGTGTCTATACCAGGGTCTCCCTTCATGGGCATTCTAAATGCATAGACATATAAAGTCCACAACCTCTCCTAGATTAAGGTCAGCAATGTCCCACTTATGATAGGGAAGATCAGTCCTACATACAGGAAGCACATTGAAAATGTTTGCCAAAATTTCTTCTATAATCAAGATCTCATGTGGACCCAAGAAATAACTTCAATGGTGTTAAGGATTCTCCCTTTTGGGGTACGATGAGTTTCTTCAATTTTTTCCTTTTGGTTTAGGGATTACTTAAAAAATGGCTTCTTTAAAAACTGACTCATCCCTAACAATTGGGTCCTCAATCTTTTATTTGACTAACGGTGCATTGCCTTTTCTTATTTCTTCCCTTTTTCTTTTTCATGAAACTTTTTCCTGTTTCTTTTCGGCCACGGGAGTTTTTTCTTATACAACTTGCTTTGCCACACTTGTTTTGCTCAATGGTCTCCTTATTAATGGAGTCGGTTCTTCATCTAATCCATCATTGTTTACAACCCAGTGCACTTCAGGTACTTTCTTATCCTTAAGACTAGTTTTAGGAGTAATGGAAGGAGTAGGAGTGGCTAGAGTAAGAATGGGTATATGAAATCTTAATTTTCTTGTTTTCTTACCCTCACTCGAGGATTCTTCTTTTTCTTTTTCTTCTTCTTCTTCTTCTTCTTCTTCTGCTTCTTCTGCTTCATCATCTCCACTGAAGTAAAAGACAAATTTTTGTTCGGATGAAGGTTTATTGTTCTTAGAGGATCAGTTTGAGTCCGATTCTAGGGATAACATAGCCAAAATCTATCTTTGTCTCTCCTCTGAAGTTTCCTAAATAGGTGTTTTTGAAGTTTGGGGTTTAGAAGAAACAAAAATGGGTTCAGTAGGAGTGCTTTTTACACTATTAGAGACAGAGAAGAGGACTCAGAAGCTAGAGTTTGTTCGTGGCTGGAAGTTGAAGCCATGATTTTCATAAGTCCCTTTGATTTTGTTCACGTCATTGAGGTTTAGGAGTTTTTTTTTTAGGAAAAAATAGAGAGAAGGCAGAAAGTTAGGGTGAAGAGAGGAAAAGAGTGGCGCTTTTGAGAAAAACAACGATGAGTAGAAGAAAGAAGTCTATTTATGGTATATTAAACGGTTCTTGAGTGTTGATCTCATGTGAGGATGGTTAGTTGTACAAAGCAAAAGAGGAAGTATGATCGTCTGTGTATTTTCTATCAAACAGGTACAAAGAGTTGTTAGAACAATGCGCACATTTTTAAATGTTAAAACAACTATATAAATGACTTCCTTTTTAGAACACGTGTATCCTACTCTGTCGAACTGAGAGGAGCCTTCTAAAATAAGAGAAGCCTTCTAAACTAGAAAGAGTCTACTAAAGGATCGAACTAGAAGGAGCCTGCCAAAGAAGAAGCATCATAGAGAATTATACAAAAATAATACCATATAGTCTACACATACCAAGCTCTTTTCTTAACACACAAAATTTATCTTCAGAGAGTGACTTAGTGAAGATATCAACTACTTGATTTTCAGTATTAACATGTAAAAGATCAATGGTTCCTTCTAAAACATGATGTCTAAGAAAATGATGCTTGATTTCTATATGCTTAGTCCTAGAATGATGCCCAATATTTTTTTGAAGGCTTTATTACACTAGTATTATCACATAATAAAGGAACATAATTAAAATTCAGAGAGAAATCCTAGAGTTGATGCTTCATCCATATGATTTGAGCACAACAGCTGGTAGTTGCTATATATTCTGCTTCAGTTGTTGAAAGAGCTGTGCAATTTTGTTTCTTGCAAGACCAAGAAACTAGACATCCTTTAAGATCCCTTTTTCTGTTTGTCTAATTTGTAATTTAAGAAAGAAAGATAGTTCTCTCATCATGCTCATTTCAAACTCCCCTTACATTAATACTGAGAATTCTTTATAGAAAGATTGATTAGTAGCATTAAATATTATGTCATTAATATATATTTTCATTACAAGTAAATCATTCTCCTTTTTCTCAATAAAAGGGTTTTATATACCTTTCTTCTTTTGAAGTCATTCTCAAGCAGAAAATTACATAACCTCTCATACCATGCTTGAGGACCATGTTTTAGACCATACAGGGATTTAGTCAACTTCACCACGTAATCAAGATGGCTTTCATCTTCAAAGCCTAGTGGTTGCTTAACAAACACTTCTTCATTAATATATCCATTTAAGAAGGTACTTTTGACATCCATTTGGAACAATTTGAAGTTTCTATAACATGCGAAGGCAAGTAAAATTCTAATCAATTCTAACCTAGCAACATGCTCAAAAGTTTCATCAAAACAATACCTTCCTTTTGATTGTAACCTTAAGCTATAAGTCTCGCTTTGTTTCTTACCACTTTACCATTTTCATCTAGTTTGTTTAGAAAAACCCAACGAGTTCCAATGACTGACTTGTTTTGCAAACGAGGTACTAAATTCTGAACTTTGTTTTTGTTAAACTGATTCAATTTGTCTTTCATGGCTGAAACCTAATTTTTATCAGTAAGAGCCTCTTCAATTGTCTTTGGTTTTAATTGTGAGATGAGGGCATTAAAGTTGTTCTTGAAGGATGATCTAGTTCTTAGGCTTTTAAAGGGATCTCCTATAATGTACTAATGTGTATCCAGACCTCTCCATTCTTTTGATGTTCTTCATTGTATAGGCTCCTGCTGAGAGGAAGGAGCCTACTTTGTCCCGGCTTCAGAAGGACCTTCTTAATCTTGTTTTCGAATGTATTAGTGTTGCTTGAGTCTGCGATGTATTTTTAGGAGCCAAGGGATGCTCTTCATCATCTTAATCATCTGTAATTGTTAAGGGTAGTGCATTATTAAATAATACGTATAATGATTTTTCTATCTTCTTTCTTATTTGGTTGTAAACTCTAAATCCTTTACTAGTGGTACTGCAGCCTAGAAAGATGGCTTCTTCTAATCTCGCAACGAACTTTCCAAGATTGTCTTTTCCATTATTTAGAACAAAGAACTTGCAACCAAATGTGTAGCGCCCCCTCACCATAGGGTACACATCGGGACACCCGAAGGTAGCACCGACACGTAACCCACGATAAAGGTGCACCACCAGAACAATTCCC